>PISX010029986.1:0-19300 GCA_004024625.1 Mellivora capensis | reverse complement strand
TCTTTTATTTCTCCAGAAAGGGCTTTTATATCTCCAGAGAGGGTTTCTCTAATATCTTCCATGCCTTTTTCGAGCCCGGCTAGAACCTTGAGAATCGTCATTCTGAACTCTAGATCTGACATATTACCAATGTCTGTATTGATTAGGTCCCTAGCCTTTGGTACTGTCTCTTGTTCTTTTTTTTTGTGGTGAGTTTTTCCACCTTGTCATTTTTTCCAGATAAGAGTATATGAAAGAGCAAATAAAATACTAAAAGGGTGGCAGAGACCCCAGGAAAATGCCCTTTAACCAAATCAGAAGAGACCCCAAATCGTGGGAGGGAGGGGGAGAGAAAGGGGATAAAAAGAAGTTCAGAAAAAAAATTTAAAAAAAAGAAAACAAATAAAGAAAAAAATATAAAAAAGAAAAAAATATATATACATCAGACTGGTGACTAGAACAGGGTCACCCACTTAATTGTGGGGTATTTTGGTCTCTTAGAAGAAAGTACCTCCCAAAATTTTAAAGAATGAAAAATGTATATAAGAGTAAACACAGTGAAGGGATGGAATATGCCTATTAGGATGAAAAACAAATTTTTTTTTTAATTTCTAAAAAAAAGGAGTTGATTAAGTTGGTTGGGAGAATAAAGTAAAAGAACGTGGAGAGAATTTGCTCAGGCTGGAGACTAGAACAAGCCTGGAGCTAGATTTAGGGTGTCTTTTGATCCACTAGAGGAAGTTGTACCCCAAATTTTTTAGAATAAAAAACCCTTATGTGAATACAAAAAATAAAGTTAAATACTATGAAGGATAAAATATGACTATAATAATGAAGGTTCAAAAAAGATTTTTATTTTTTTGGAAAAGGTATTAAGATAAACTAGTTAAAAAATGTTAAAAAAAGAAAAGGGTAAAAGTTAAAATAAAATTTAGCAGAAAAAGAGAAAAAGAAAAAAAATAAAATTAAAGAAAAAATTGAATTAACTGCAAGACTATAGAATCATGGGGAGAAAGCCGTGAATTCCGCGCTTTGCTTTCTCCTCTGGGTTTCCGCTGCTCTCCTTGTTAAGTGAACTTGGTCTTGGCTGGATTTCTTTTGATCTTCTGGGGGAGGGGGCTGTTGTAGTGATTCTCAAGTGTCTTTGCCCGAGGCAGAGCTGCACCTCCCTTACCAGGGGCCGGGCCAAGTAATCCACTCGGTTTCGCTTTCGGGAACTTTGGTTCCCTGAACGCTCTCTGTAGAGTTCCGGAGGACGGGAATGAAAATGGCGGCCTCCTAGTCTCCGGTCCGGAGGAGCCAAGATTTCGGGGCCCCACTCCTCGGTGCGCCCTCAGAGAAAAGCCCCGGCCACTCCCGTCTCTCTTGCCTCTGGCCGCGCTCCGAGCTTACCCAGCCTGCGACCGGTTCAAGGTAACTCCGAGCTGAGAGCTCACTCCTCGGCTCTGTCTCTGTGGCCGGCTTCTCTGATACCTGCTAGCTCTGCGACACTCAGACACCCCCAGTCCTTCTGCGACCCTGCGGGACCTGGGGCCACGCTGACCCTGCGTGGGCTTCACCGCGGTTTAGCCTCTGGAGCGATGTCCCTCAGTGGATCAGACTTTTAAAAGTCCCGATTTAGTGCTCCGTTGCTCCGCCGCTTGCCGGGAGCCGGCCCCTCCCCTGCAGTCTATCCTCCCGTCGCTTTCGATTCACTTCTCCGCCGGTCCTACCTTCCAGAAAGTGGCCGATTTTCTGTTTCCAGAATTGCTGTTCTTCCTCTCTTCGATCTCCCGTTGGATTTGTAGGTGTTTGCAATGGTTTGATAAGCTATCTAGCTGATCTCCTGCTACCTGATGTCGTCTCAGCTGCTACTTCTCCACCATCCTGACTCACCCTATCATAACCATCTTAATCATATACAAAGTTTCGAGGTATGCATTGATCTGTTTTTGAGCTCTTTTACTTTCTTTATTTGGCAGTTTCTGCACCAATGTCATATTCTTTCAATAATTCCAAAATTAATTTTATTAAAATTGGATAATTTGTATCTTTCATACACCCATGTATGTTTGAATCTGCTTGACGTATCTTTGATAATGTAACACAATCTGCATCTATGATAGTATATTTATCAATTTCTTTTTATAGTTCTATCAGTTTTTGATTTATATAATTTGAGCATGTTTTTCTAAGTGTATGTTATATTTTCCTGTTGAATCAAATAGTTCATTATTATATAGTGATATATGACCCTAGTAAATTTTTTTGTGTGTTAACATCTATTTTATTTGGTATTACTATAGCTACTCTGGCTTACTTTTGTTTTGAATTTTCTTCTGATGCTCTTTCCCATGTTTTTACATTCAGCATTGTGAATCATGTATAATGCTTCTTCTCTTGTAAATAATACTGGTTAGATTTTTTTTTCTATTTAGTGTGATAACTTCTGTATTTAATTGTTAAATATATTTTGTGATTGCTAATATATTTGGACTTATTACTGCTGGGAGATAATTCTACTTCTGTTTCTGCATATCTTTCAAGAGAGATGTTGAGTGCTTTTTGTTCCAAATTATCTTTTCAAGGACATTTGTACAGTGCATAGCCCCACAAGATTAGGAGTGTTTCCCTCTGGGAAAAATGGCAGTTTTACTTACAATTTTAGAAGATGGAAATGGTTTTTCTCTCCAGAGCAAAAAGCTAGAATGATTACTATCTATCACCAAAGATTCAGGTTTCCTAGCCTCAGTGTTCTGTCTGTGATACAAACAACCTGTTTCATGTGCAAGTATCACTTGGACATCTTCCTGTCATGCTATGGGAATTCTGGTTTGGAGAATAGGCACAAAATTGTTGATAAACTGGCTACTGTTACTGCTGCGAGTAGCAAATCATCTCTTGTTTTTGATCCAGAAGTCACATGTCTTCTAACAGAATCCATGAAACTGTGGCAGGCTAACTTATCAGCTTATAAGTGGGGTAAAATTTCAGACTCTTCATAATCCATGACAATTTCTGCTGTATTATTTGTTTTTTTTCCCCATTTGTCTTTTCTTTCTTATTTCCTTCTTTCCTTCCTTGTTTGTCTTCTTTTTGCTCAGTGAAGGTATACCTTGCATATTCTTTTCATCTCCAAAGGCTTGAAAGCTAAATATTCCATTTCTATTTTATTCTCTCCTCCTAGTACTTAGAACAGTAATTCTGATCACCCATTCCTGACATGTAGGCTACTAAAGTTGAACATTTAACTATGTTCCATGCTTTTTTCTCCATCTCACACATTAAACATCATTATCACTATTATCATTTCATAGAATCAGTATTTTCTAGGTTTATTTACATATTAACTAATTTATTTACTCAGTCTCTTCCTACATGTCAGGTCTTTTTTCCTTCTTCACTTCCAAGTGAAATTACAAAACATCAAAGATAAAGAGAAAATTTTAAAACAAGCCATAGAGAAATGGAAGATCACCTTCAAGTGAATGAATGAAAATTAGACATGAATCTACAAATACAGGAAACCCAACATATAATAAGTCATACAAATAAGAAATCCAATCTAAAACATGGGTTTGAAAGTGTTTTTTCAAGATGCTTTTATTTGAAAATGTCTTTCTTTGGTCCTTATTTTTGTAGTTAAATGCTCTACCACTGAGTTATACCCCCAATTTGGTCCTTATTTTTGAAGTGGTTTTTCTAGGTATTCATTTCTAGATTGATAAATGTTTTCTCTGAATACATTGAAAGTATCATTTCACTTGTTTTCTGGGTAAATTGTTGATGTTTAATAGTGTACTATTTATATAACAGCCATTCTTTTGAAGGTTATCTCTCTCTTTCTGTTGCTGCTTTTAGTATCTGCTATTTATCTTTGGTGTTTTATAAGTTCACCATAATGTATCTAAACATGAACTTTTTATTTATATGCCTTGGTATATGTTAGGATTCCTATATGTATAGATTCATGTTTTATAGCTGGTCTAGAAGATTCATGTCTTTGATTTTTCCCTCTTTACCGTTCCGTTTTCTCATTCTGAAACTCTGGTTAAACATATCCTCCCTTCCATATCTCTTAACCTCTCTTTTATACATTCTACTTCCTTTGTTTCTCTGTGCTGCAATCAGGGTAATTTTTTTTTAGATCCATCTTCCCAGTTATTTTCTTTTCAGCCATGTATAATTGCTTTATAATCCATCCAGTGAGTTTTAAAATTGATTACATTTAAATTTTAGTGTTTTATTCCATTCCTTTATTAAGTCCCTTTTTATAGTTTCATGTTCTTTGATAATTTAAAATGTCTATCTCCTTTTTAGAAATGTTTAGAAAACATTTCATACAGAGTTACTTTATAAGCTCTATCCAAAATTTCAATAACTGACTTACTTATGGGGAGGAATGTCTAAATTTATGGTTTGTTATTTTTGCTGGCTCTCCCTCATGGTGACTCGTTTCTTCTTCTTCTTTTTTTTTTTTCCTCATTTTTAATTGTCAGTTCATGTTTTGTCCAACTTAATCTAAATGAATCCTGAGGAATTAGAGAATGTTTCCTTTTATTTTACCAGGTGCCACAGAATGTTATAAATTTTGAGCTACTTTTTAAAATATTTATTTATTTGAGAGAGAGAGAGGTCACATGAGTGGGGAGGAGGGGCAGAAGAAGGGACAGAAAATCAAGCAGACATTGTACAGAGCATGTAGCCAACACAGGACTTGATCTCATGACCTTGAGATCATGACCTGAGAGAAAATCAAGAGTTAGATGCTTAACCAATTGAGCCACCCAGGTGCCCCAATTTTGAACTATTTTAATTTCTAGACCGAATGGGTTGCTGACATATAAATATTATACCACTTGAACTCCAGATCTGAGTGTGAGGGCCTAGGACAGAAATTTTCTGGAGAGAATAATATAATTACTATGATTATTATTATTGCTGCCATTGTTCTTTTCTACATAGAACCATCAGAGCAAACAGTTCTTCTAGGGTTTCTTCACTTGGCAGCTGGATAATTTTACCCTTTATTTCACCAATGATGTCACTTTTTTCAAGGGTTTTGGCATGATCTGAGATATTGGGCATATTTCCCGCATTTTCTTGAGACACAGATTTATTCTTCCATTTCCCTGCGTAGTAGTAAATTTCCAAGGCACTGGTTTCTGAATTGGCATTTTCTTTTACAGCTTCACAAAATTTTCCTTTTGGTTATCACTTATGTGTTGTTTATTCATGAAATTTCAGCTTGTGGTGTTTTATTTTGACTTTATTTTATTTAAATATTTAATTTATTTATTTGACAGAGAGAGATAGCAAGAGAGAGAGCACAATCAGGGGGAGCAGCAGGCAGAGGGAGAGCTGGATTCAGGGCTCAATCCCAGGACCCTGGGTTTGTGACCTAGGCAAAGGCAGATGCTTAACCAACTGAGCCACCCAGGTGCTCCTCTTTTGAATTTAGATAGAATTTCTCCTTATTTTGAGCTCAGTTATATGTTTAAATATATGCTTATTATAAAACATTCAGGATCTAGTATTATCATAAGGGGAAGGCATTTTGGAATGTCTAGTCTGCCAGGATTTTAGAAGGGAAGTCTCTTGCTTTAGACTTTTTCATTTAATAAACAATTTCTTCTTTATTAGTTTCTTTTCAAGTTAAAAACAAATTTAGAACTTCTGAGTGTGGATAAAAGCCAAGGAAAAATCACTGATTTACAGTTTCCAGAATCTGCCTTCTTAGTCAAAATTGAGACCATATATAGCTATCTCTAATCTCTTAACACATTTCCATTTTCCATGATTCCATAAAAATTATCAATTGGTAAAATTGTTTGGCATTTGCTCCTCTGTTTTCTTAAGTCCCTTCTATGTAGTTTATTTGGATCTGAAAGTGTTCTCATACTATCTCCACATCTCTGTTAGAATTCAGTTTCTCTTACCACTGGCTTGAAGATTATTCCTCTTAATAGAAAAAGTAGAGGTCTTGTTAATACACAAATTGTGGAAAAGTCAGCAGGTGAAGCATTACCTTATAAGTGGCTTATCTTGCCAATAAGAGAAATCTATAGGCTATGGGTCTTATGCTTATATGGTTCTAAGTCATTTAATTTGGTGTGTATCCTTCTTAACTTGACCTTTTGCATGATGTTGACATCTGGGTAGTTTTCCAGGGCATCTGCACAAAGGGCCTCCCTTTCTGGGTTGTTCTTGTTACTTCTGGGTGAGTTTCTCCCAAAGAAACAGTGTGCTCTATTCTGATATCTGGTCCCCAGTGGAATCATGGGCGCTCTTAGATCTGACTTCTAAAAACTGGGGCTCCTGCTGAGTGTTACAAGAGTCTGGTCTGGGGCACAAGTGTTAAAGCTTTTAGGAATAAAATGCTAGTGTTGGGCTAGAATTGGGCAGATTCTGCAAAGCTGGGCAACACAGTAAGGACAAAGAAATTCAGTCTGTGATCCTGGACTCTAAGGTTGAGCTCCATCTGATTTCAGGTAGAGCTAGCCTCATAGGTGACTGGATACTGTAGTGACACCCTAAAGCTTGAAGTAATGGTACATTGTCCAAGGCAGGAGCTTCTTGGTTGCTTGAGACCTATTGTTGTTTTTAAGTTTAGCTTTTATTTAGCTTTATGACTCACCCTACTGCCTCTAGTATAAAGCTGTGGCCACACTGGTTTCCTCATGTTCGTTACTCCTTAGCCGAGGCAGCCTACATGGACTGAAGGGAGGGTCAAGAGGATCTGGCCACTCTAGGGACCCTGGCCTCCTCTTGTCATTTTGTTATTTTTGCCACAGAGAATTGGGCAGGGATCCTGATCAAAGGACCCCTAAAGGACAAAGGTAGACCACATTTAGGTGAGAGCATTTGCCTGAAATCTGTTCGGAAGGTATGACATTAGTAAGGGGAAAAAAATGAGGAAGTGTTTCATCTCACTGCATTTTTTGCAGCTGCAGTGGTAGATGTGTTCTGGTGCCTGGGTGCGGCTTATTTGTCCAGGAGTAAATGATGTGGTATCAGACTTTCTGTGTGCTTCTTTATCTTCCACCACTAGATTAGGGGTATTTTTAGGGCAGGGACAGTGTTTTCTTTGTCTTAAAATCATGACAGCCCCCTTTTGAGTGTGGGGCCTTGGGCAGTTTCCTCAATTATTCCAAGTCTTGGTTTCCTCATCTGTAAAATGGGGATGATAATAATAGTACCTACCTCACAGTGTCATTTTGAAGATCAGTGCATGTTGAATGAATTATACAATGGATGAAGTGTATTTTCCTTCCATTTTTATTCCTTTTCAAGAAGTTCAAGCTGGATGGTCTTAATGTTGTCAAGCCATGTGGGATTGTGTGCAGTGGTCTGAGTTCTCCTGTCAGAAGTCTCGCCTGTCTCTCCTTCTCTCTGGAGAGAGAAGCCAGATACTCAGCCTTCCTTGACCTCCCCACTCTTCCCTCTCCCACCTGGATCCTCACATGTTGGGAGTTGGGTAGGGGTGGGGAAACCCCATGCTGCTGAAAAACTGCCTTTAAAGTCTTCGGAACCAAAGGCAAGGAGCCAGAATCAAAGATTACCTTGTTTTTTGGAGTGTATCACTGGCTATTGTCCCCATCAAACAAAGCCTTTTCATCAGAGGTTCTTTAAAACACTTTTTTTTTCCTCCTTTATTTTGCTTTGAAATAAGCCGGGCAACAATTAATTTCAGAGAGAGAGAGAGAAAGATAATTCAACAAGGATCTATTACTACTCTCAGCTTCTATTGCTGTAATGAAAATCTATTTCCTTTCCCTTTTGTGTCCCATATAATTTAATGCCCATTTTATTAATGGTCTGAAATAATTACGGAACCCTTTGTGATTCTCAAGTATGTTTCATTTAATTGTGCAATAAATGCCTAATCTCTTCCTCCATCTGAAGCTATTATGGCGTTAAAATTAACAATTATGCAGCAATGCGCCAGGGTCCATAGAAATCACTCCAGATAACTAGACATATATAAATCATTCATGAGAACAATTTCTGAAAAGAGACGGAGAGGAAAAAAATTGTGTTGAAAATGACATTGGGAAGCCAAGGGCCCAGCCTGTAAGAAGATAGTAACACCTTTAAAAAATCTTTTTTCTTTCCTTTTTTGTTATTATTATTTTATTAATTGTGTATGTGGTATAGCCCCCACCCCCCACACTTCTATTAGCCTGACAGATATTTTCAGAATTAATTAACTGTTAGCTCTGAGGATAAATTGTTCATTATCAATTTCCCCCCCTCTTTCTTTCTTTCCTTTTATAGTTTTTCTTTTTCTTTCAGGCCAGCAATTACACTCCCTGCCTTTCTCCAGCAGCTCCTGTTCTGCACAGCTATCCAAATGGGGAAAGTGCTTTTTCTTTCAGCCCTATTCACTTCTCCTCTTCTCCCTTTTGTGGGATTTAATAACCATGGCTGATAGGCTCATGCTGGACAGAGAGGTTAAGTTTGTTGTCTCAGCACTTTGCTGACAGGGGACAGTGCAGGAATTCTGGAACTTCTAGCCAGCCCCGAGGGGCTGCCTACAGCCTGGCCCACACAGGCATAACCTCTAAATAGTGTTCAGAAACCCTGCAGCCCCAAACACCTTGCTTACCTAAGAACACTTCCATCAGTGCTGCTAGAGTCTGCCTCCATTTTTAAAAAACATTCCTGAGTCCTAAGAGATTCCCAGCAGATATCCTCCAGCTCACACCCTCCTGCAGCATAGGCATGGGCATGCACACATACACATACACAGACACATGCGCATTCATGCATGGTATGAAGCAGTGGAGCAGGTCAGAGAACCAAGTGCCCAGAGGGTATTCAGGAAATACAGGTAAGTATTTCTGGCGGGATGGGGCTGTGGCACACTGAAGATCCCATGCCCTGCCTGGAGGGGGCAGCTGTTACCCAACTTCCAAGGATTGCTGCCTTTTGGGAATATGGGCCCAATGTAGTCAACTCCTCTGATATTTCAAGAAAAACCTGAAATTCTATATGGAAACTACCAACTAATTGTTGACAATGAATTTAGAATATTTAGAACAGCATGGGCTAAATAGGCAGGATGAAGGCTGGCTAGGGCTACTGCTTTGGGGCCCCTGTTCTAAAGGATTGATGGTTCCTAGAAGGGAGAGGCTAAGCATGCTGTCCATGCTTGCAGGGCCCAGACTTAAGTCTTTTGGGTCTGAGAAATGCCTGAGGTTGTTCTGAAGGTTGAACTCTATGAAGGAGGTACTGGTGGTGGGTGGGGGAGGGTTGTCACATTTGATTTCCTTTCAAGTGTCACCAATTCTAAAGCATTAATTTAAGCACTGAAGAATCACCAGGGTTGTAGTTAAGAGGGACAGGTACGTCTCTGCTCATGTTCCTGATGATTTCACAAGAGATTTGGCTAAGTATTGATTTAGAGCTCATGGATTTAGAGTTCAGATGTGTTTGGTGTAATGGTGCCAGAAATAAGCTGTATTGAGGAAAGTTAATGTTTACTGAAAGCATACTAAATATTAGACCCTAATCCATGTAACTGATATTAGATTAATTCATTTAATCTTCTTTGTAGCATTATTAGGTAGGTACTATTATCATTCCCATTTTGCAGGCGAAGAAATGGAGAAGTTAAGGAACAAGCACCAGATAATTTAGCATAAATAGCAAAGGCAAGATTCAAACCCATGACCACCTGACCCCAGAGCTTAAGCTCTTAACCATTGCATTAAAATTCTTCTTTGCATGGCAGTTGGTAGAACTGAGCAAGATTGAACACAAAAATAGGGCATAACTGGAGAAAATTCAGCAAGTAATAGCAGTAAAAGCACATCTACACAGAGCTAAACAGCTCCTAAAATGTTTTAATATTCATTACCTAATCGAGAGACAAATTTTAACTACTGTGAACAACACAGTGGTAAACATCTCGGTATCATTGTACCTCTTCTTCATACACTGTCAAGATTATTTTCTTAAAATTAACTAATGTAAATGTTTTATCAAAACACATGAACATTTATAAGGAACTTAAATATATATTGTTGAATTGCCCTCCAGATAATTTGTATGTACAGTCCCACCAACAGGGCCACCATCACTTTTACTGGCTGTGTAGTATTCCCCCCACAAGGTAGCAATAAGCTAATGTCCAACTTCATGGTTTTATCTGGATTTTATTTAAAATCTTTCTTCTCAAACTAACTCTGATTCTTTTTCTCAAGTTTAAGTGAATCACAACCGTGATTCATGCTGAAATGAAATTCTCTCCCAGAATAAAAACACTCATGGCACTTTGGGGCATAAAGAAAGTCTGGCAACCACATCCTTTTGAAGATTCTTATACTATTTCAGTATTCTTTAGATAACTTATATGAATAAAAGGGTAGGAGTTAGGTTGCCTTCTTAGTGTTTCCATCTAGCTATTTTATAACAGTCTTTGTCTCTTTTTGTAAGGACTACCCCTGGTTTCCTCCTCCAGCAAAAAGAAGCATCTTGCTTGCACATTTGTGTGTATGTAGCCTGGAGCCACCTGTAGAAATGTTTTAATGCAGAATTTTGTGATTTTCCTGGTCAATAGGATCTGATCTATTCAACAAATAATATTTTTGAATTTTGTTATTAAAATCCTGACTCAGATTTCTAACTGTAAGTTTCACTTAAAGCTAAAATGTCTTATAAGGAAGCACATTAACTGTTTCAACAGAACATTCACTTTTAAACAATAAATCATATGGGAACTGCTTTAAGTTGAAGAATATCTACTCACCCCTGAAGACTTTTAAAAATAGGATAATAATAAAAACTGACATTTATTGAGCACTTATGATCTGTGAGGCACTGGGCTTTGCAAGCATTAATTTATTTGCTTTCACAGTAATCCTCTGAGGCAGAGGTGTTTTAAAAAAAATTTTTTTTATCCTATTTAACAGATAAGGAACCAAAGCTTAGAGCGTTTAAGTAATTTGCCCAAGGTCACGTAGGTAGTGAATGGAAGAGCCTGTATCCACCACAAGCCTGTCTCTTAATCACTGTATTAGAGTGCACAGTGTCTTGATTGGTGTGGAAACAGTCCTGGGGACAAAGACATTGTGACTCCAGGCCACCAAGAATTCTGAAGTGAGTGCAGAGGCCCTTACCTACATGTGGCCCATGCATTTTGAAGAGTAGATATGTGGTTTTGAGACCCATTTAATAGCCTGATGGGGCACCAGAGAATGGACACAAGGGGTACAGGGCCTGCCTGTCCCACCACTACAAAAGCCCTGTGTCTGGGAGTGGGGGGGTGTTTCTCTGAGCCTGCCAAGATCTTGGGAATGGTAATATATTCCTCTCAGAGGAAGAATTCAGGGGCAACACGTTATTACCTTTCCTAGCAATTGTTTTGTTTAATTTCCATTTTAAAATTTATTTCCTGTGAGAATGAACTGACTGGAATTCATTTGTGCCAGAGAGGGAAGGTGAATTTCTTATTAACTCTCCTAGGTAATGGGCAGCTGCAGCTCGGGCCTGGGAAGGTCTGAATTACTCAGGGCTGGGGAGGGCGAGGGAATGCTCAGAGAGTGCCTAACTGATGGAGGCAGCCCAGCTGGAAGCAGTGTGCTGTGGGTCTGGGTGATGGGGTCTGGAAGGCATCACACTGGTTGAAGTTTTATACAAAAATCTAGACCAGGCAACTCCTTTCAGTGCAAAGAGAATCCTTTCTTTTCCCCTGGCTGGAACAGAGGCTATATTAAGGGAAAAAACAAGAAAACACAATTTTAAACAATTGTAAGAATCTTTTTTTTTTTTAACTTGAAAAAATTTTTATTTATTTATTTGAGAAAGAGTAAGAGAGATCAGAGAGAGAGAGAGAGAGAGAGAAGCAGACTCCCTGCCAACCCAGGGCTTAATCCCTGAGATCATCTGAGCCAAAAGCAGATACTTAATTGACTAAACCACCCAAGTACCCTGTGAGAATCTTTTTTTTTTTTTTTAAACTAAGTTAATCTCCTTTCCTATGGCTTGCAGATGTGAAGCTGGTGTCTATTGAAAGTTGAGAATTTTATAAAGGGGCAGAGGTATGGAAAAAGTGAGGGCACCTTGCTCATTCCTCTGTGAATGTATTTTAGTAGGATCCTGGGCAGCTGGACCTTTCTTCAGATGTGGTCTTACCTACTCCTATCCCTGATGTCCTCATTCCTGGACAAGCTGGATAGCTCAGACCCTGTAGATTTAAAATCTCAGAGCCTACTCTCTTAGCACTCCCTTCACCCTCCCTCACCATGTACCTGGTGTCTGTCCCTTTCATTCTGCATCTACTGCCTACACTTTGTTTCAAGCTCTCATTCCCCCCTTCAAGGGACCTCATCATGAGCCTCCTGCCTTTAGCCCATGGCCTCTGGGACTGTCTTTTTTGCTGTTAACAGATTCATCTTCCTAAAATGTGGCTTTGGTGATGTCATGCTCCTTTAAAACCTTTGATAGCTTCCCACTGAGTAAGACAAACATCTTAGCTTGTTATCCAGTGATGTTTCAGCAATATTTCCCCATGATATAGATTCAAAGCAGCTACTGCTCTTGCCTTTGTCTTTTCAGATGTCCCTGGCCTTCATCCCCCTAAACCCAGAGGCAAGTCTGAAATATGTTTGGGGCCAGGCAGACATATAACTGAAGGAAAAATGACAAATGATAGCTAACATTCCTCTAAATTTAGGGGAGAAAAAAGCAAGGCTGTTGTAGACTTTGGAGAATTAGACAACATACATCCCAAGGGAGAAAATGGGCTACTCAGAACCACCTAGCATTTCCATGCTGGTATTCTTTCCTAGCATTTCTTAGAAAATGTATATGTCTCTCTGAACCTTGAATCCCAAGAAAAATCAGTCAAGAAATAAGGAAAATAAAAAATATTATAATATTTTAGCAAGAATTAAAGTTTAGCAGTCAACATGGAGACATCATTGGGTCAAATGAATCCACTAGGCTGGGTGGCTTTTGGTTAAGCTTCTGCCTTTGGCTTGGGTCATGATCCCAGGGTCCTGGGACCAAGCCCTGTAGTGTGTTGTGTTGTCGGGCTCTCTGCTCTGTGGGGATCCTGCTTCCTCTCCCTCTGCCTCATTTCCCCCCCCCGCCCCAGCTCATGCTCTTTCTCACTTTGCCATCTCTCTCTCTCAAATAAATAAATAGATAAATAAAAGTCTTCTTTCCCCTCTACCCCTCTACCTTTAGAGATCCCTGGGGGATTTCTTTGGTTCCACTGGGCACCCCTAATATTTGGGTCCACATCTAACAGCAAAATTTAGGTTCTCACCTTCCTGGAATTTTGCTGTATTCTCATTTGGATAACCCATTGACCCAAACACTGCAGGAACTCAATAAATATTTGGATAAGAAGGTACTAGGCTTCTGGACTATAAACCCACAAATGCTAGATTCTGACCCCCCAGGACTCATCATCAGAGGACATGTAACATTTCAATCAGTGGCCACTTCCAGGGAATGAAGGTTGGCCAAAGGCCAAACAGGGAATTGCAATTAACAAATTCATGAATATCTTGTTTACATTTCAAACAAGCTCATGGCTTGGTTTCTGTATCTAAAGGCTTGTGCTTTATTTATAGACCACTAATTACCATTAATAAGTGGGCTTGTGGTTGAATTTCACAAATGTTACAACTGGGGAACAAACTCAATCCACCCTCTTGTATGGAAATTACTCTGATTAGAGCATAATGACTAACTAAAGAGTTATTTGTCTATTCAATTGCAGGGCAGAGAAGGGTAATGAGTTTACTGGCTCAAGCTCCATTCTTTTAGGAGTTAATAGGAGAGAACTTTTGGTCTTTAGATACAACAGTCCACTTCCTAAGAAGTCTCAGCTAACTTTTTAAGAACCCACACCTCCGGACCTATAAGAACAGGAAGTTAATCATCCTTGTGTTTCCCTCACCTCCATCACAGAGCCTTGATTTTAGTGGGCATTTGGGAAATCCCTCCATCTTATATTCTTATCCTCATTTATTTGGATCAAGCATTTACTAGTCCATACTGAGTATTACATGTTAGGGATAAAGAGGGAAGTAGGATATGTCCTTTCCTTTAAAAAACTTCCATTCTTATAAGGGAACAGACAGTAGAACACATGGTAACAACTCAGCATGGTCAGTGTTTTAACAGCCCAGGTGCCCATCATGTTGGGCATTCCCAACTATTCCTTCTATGTAACTTTAGTAAGACCTTCAACAGCTCTGTAATGGAGTTTATTGTTTTCTCATTCATTTGCCCCCACTATACTGTGAGCAACTTGAGAGCAGAGAATGTGCCTTATACAGTATTCTTCCATAGGGTTGAAATGAAATGAATAAATAGGAGCGTCAGGAGTGTCAAGGGTCACTGATACTGGAAACTCGAGCTACCTTGAGAGAAGGCAAAGAGCACAGCAGCCTGCCTGGAAGTCTGCCAGGGACAGGGAGTCAGAGGGAGTCTAAGGGAGAAGTATGCTCACACTTACGGGAGGGCACAAGCGACCACTGCTCAGTCAGAGACGTGGACATGGCTTATAGCTTGCTACAACACCTGTGCCTCCAGACTGGCATAATTGGCTTTCCTGAGGTTCAACTCCTGACTCTGGTCAAATTAAGTATCTAAGACAGCAAAGATGAGGACCAGGTTTTGGGTCATGTGAGCCAGAGCTTCTCTTGTAGTTTGTCTTCCATTGCTGCCTAAAGAAAGCTATTTGCAATAGAAAGGAATGAGACCAATAAACAACGAAAAGCAGAGTCAAGGTTGGGTCCCTGGTAACATTGTTCAAAGCCCTGGATTTAGCTGGTTCCTGAAAATAACTATCTTTTGCACTCTCCAATTATGAGGACCCATCCATTCCTCCCCTCCTTTTTTAGTTTTAGACTCTATCACTTACATCCAAGAGAGCCCTGAATAATATACTCTTCCATTCTTTCTTCTAAGAACTTTTCAACTTCTTAGAAAATACCCTTATAGGTTAAGAACCTGTGCTTTGGAGTGAGACAAATCTAGTGTCAAACTCTGATCGCTGCATTGTTGAATCTCTATTACAGCAGCTCAGCCCCTTACCCTAACTAATACAGCAAGTAGAAAATGATTCAGGCCTGAAGTGAGATATTGGCAATGAGGAGAGAAAGGAGCCAGATTTGAGTACTTTTAAGGAGCTAGAATTGACAGAATATAGTAGTTTATTATGCATGTGAGAGTAAAGAGCATGGAGAGGGCAGACAGAAGAGTTGAAAAGTCTTAATTTCTGGTTGGAGTGACTGGTGGATGGTAATTCCCAGGCCTGGCTTCATGGGCATGCTTCATGTCCCCCTAACAGGGTCCTGTCCCAGCAAACATCCAGGTGGGCTGCTCTGCTCCTTCTGTTCTCCAAAGGCAGAGTGATCTTGAAGTGTCAAGGTTCTGGAAGACCCGTGGCACTCTTCTTGTTCTGTTATTCATTCTTTCAATCCTTATCGAAAGTCCATGGAGCTAGCCTCAGGACACAAAATTAAGGCACATTCTCTTCTCTCAAGTTATTCACGGTGAAGTGGGGGGCAATAGATGAGAAGGCAATAAACGCCACTAACAGGGCAGTTGAAGAACTTAATTAAAGTCCCACAGGCCTGGAGCTTGGTTTAATGCTGTGCTATTACTGTCTTGAAATTCTTAATGGTTTTTGAATAAGGCATCTTATATTTGCATTTTGTACCAGACTCACAAGTTATGTAGCCAGTTCTGGTGTGCCATTCATTTAGAAAGGGTGTGATGGCAGAAGAACAGTTTGGGGTGAAAGACATTGGATTTGTTTTGGAAGGATTAAGGTGGGAGTCTGACTGGAGTGGTCTGGGATGGCTGGGCGAGGAAAAAGGACCGCAGTGGGAGTAGTCAGACTCCTGGAGTTTAGTCATACTCCTGGGCAGATGTATGAATTTTTTGTGGGCCCCCTGGGCTGCTATAATGGAAACATGGGGACCCTAACCCCCTTGTGTCCTGGGAGTGCCTCCTGTAGTTTCTAGAGGTCTCAAGACCCCACTGCCTGTAACCAGACATGTTTTTGGGCAGCAGAGCCCAAGAGCTGGGATGAACATGAGGCAACTTTCTGGATGGAGTTTTATAGAATGAAGGTTAATATTCTCAATATCTTGCTCATACAGATGCTGTGAAAAAAACAGAAATGACTGCCCTTAATCTGTTGCTGTATTCCTTGGCAGATAATATTTTGTTTGTTTGTTTTTGTTCCAGCAATTTGACAGTTTGACTGTGGATACTATATCTCTCTGGCAACAGGACTCAAAGCAGTCCTGTGCAACTCATTGGAAGAGTGTCCGATATTTTATCTTGAAAATGACAAAAAAAAGGGCTTTTTGATTGATTTAGTGAGCCAGGACATTTTGAACTGTAGTGCAAAGGGCATAGGCTCTAAAGTCAGGCACCTCCAGTTCAAATCCCAGCTCCACCAGTTGCAAGCTGAATGGTCTTGGGCAAGTGTCTAAGCATGTTTCCTTACCTGTAAAAGATATTCATTTGCAGGGTATGGTAGGGACTGAAAGTGAGATTGGCAGAGTAAACTTTTTGCCTGACAAAGCTGGGGAAAATGTCTGAAATATATGTCTGAGTGTGTGTGTGTGACCCATAAGTAGACTACACATACACACAACACACACACACACACACACACACACACACACACACACGTATAGTTGACATATGGCTGATCTATTTTAAGAGATCTGGAGAGGAAATGCCAGGAGGTGGCCAAACTGATCTAGTAACTGTCTCTTCCAGAAGCCTCTGTAATAGAAGCTTAGAGGGTGCACCAAGGAAGAATCTTGGAATTCGTAGGCAGAGAGGTTTCACAAAGGGGGGTCAGGAGTGCTTTTCTCCTTCCTCAGCCAAGTGAGGAGCAACTCAAAAGAATGACATAGAATGATGAGGGTCTGAAGAGGAGAAGTAACCTTCACTTCTCTCCCTGTGCTGTCGGGAGAGTGTGGTTTGAGAGGGTTCTTAGGAGACCCTCATATATCACTAAATTTCAACCGCTATGCAGAGAAATGAAAGGGAAGACTAGTTGGGGGGAGGGAGGGAGGGGGAGAGAGAGAGAGAGAAAGAGAGCGCAGTTGAGGGAGTGACTTTTATTTCACTCAGTGGTGGCAGAGGGTTAGTGAGCTTCCTTGTGGGCTACAAGGAAGCCTTAGGAAATGACCAGGCAAGAGTAATCTTGAAAAGACTACACTACAAGAGAGCTATTTTCTGAAAAAGGAGTTTGTTGAAGACCCAGGGCTGTATCATTGAAGCAAGAGCTAAGGATATTGCAAGAGGCTAAAGAGTACACCATCTTCATTAGAAAATGAATAGGCACAAGTTCTCAACTATTTGTTGGGCACTCTGTGAATCCTATCTGGTCCTATCTATGAAACCACCCTTTGGCAAAACAATGAAGTAGGAAAGTTAGAGAAGTTTACCTCTTTTACTTCCCCATCTTCCTTCCTTTCCCTCCCTTCTTCCTTCTAATATCATTTGTAATTATAATCTACCATTTGGGCAGGACTTGAAGTTCAGTGTGGAAGTAGCTTTACCTCCTTGGACCAAAGCTCTCACCTCAACTCCACCATAATTGATGTGAGTGCTCTTGGGTAGTTCAGGCAATTCTTTGTCTTTGTCCTCATCTGCAAAATGACAGTGTAGTATAATTTCTATTGAAAAATTAAATGTTTCCTGCCTTATCACAAGCCTATAACAGATCCTTGCTCTGACAGGCCCATGATAGACTAAGAAAGTTGGGTAGTCACCTTAAACATATACTACTCCTTCCCCCATTGAAATCTGGGTCATCCCCATGGTTGGTAACTTCTCTACCCTTGTTCTAGGATGGCTCAGATCTCTACTTCAGCTTGTTAGTGACACAAAAACCCAAGAAGATGAAGGGGTAAATATCCTACATTATGATCTAGTCCTGATGCTGAAAAGTGACTTCTAAATCCTTTTAAGTTTGTTTGTTTGTTTTTATTATGTTATTCACCATACAGTACATCATTAATTTTTGGCATAGTGTTTCATGATTCATTGTTTGCATATAACACCCAGTGCTCCATGCAGTCCATGCCCTCCTTAATACCCATCAATGGACTCACCCATCCCCCCCACCCCCTTCCCTTCTAAACCCTGTTTGTTTCCCAGAGTCCATAGTCTCTTGTGGTTCATCTCCCCCTCTGATTTCCCCCCTTCATTTTTCCCTTTCTCCTAATGTCCTCCATGCTATTCCTTATGTTCCACAAGTAAGTGAAACCATATGATAATTGACTTTTTCTGCTGACTTATTTCACTTAGCATATTCTCCTCCAGTCCCATCCATGCTGATGCACAAGCTGAATAGTCATCCTTTCCGATGGCTGAGTAACATTCCATTGTATATACAGACCACATCTTCTTTTTAATTAATTAATTAATTAATTAATTAATTTTCAGTGTTCCAGAATTCATTGTTTATTTACCACACCCAGTGCTCCATGCAATACGTGCCCTCTATAATACCTATGACCCTCCCCTCCAAAACCCTCAGTCTGTTTCTCAGAGTCACAGGCTCTCATGGTTCATCTCCCCCTCCAGTTTCTCCCAACTCACTTCTCTCCATCTCCCCATGTCCTCCATGTTATTCCTTATGCTCCGCAAATAAGTGAAACCATATGATAATCGACTCTCCCTTCTTGGCTTATTTCACTTAGCATTATCTCTTCCAGTCCCATCCACGCTGATACAAAAGTTGGGTATTTATCCTTTCTGATGGAGGCATAATACTCCATAGTATATATGGACCACATCTTCTTTATCCATTCGTCCGTTGAAGGGCATCTTTGCTCTTTCCACAGTTTGGCAACTGTGGCCATTGCTGCTATGAACATTGGGGTACAGATGGCCCATCTTTTCACTACACCTGTATCTTTGGGGTAAATACCCAACAGTGCAATTGCAGGGTCATAGGGAAGCTCTATTTTTATTTTATTTTTTTTGTACTCTTTTTTTTTTTTTTTTTGTAATCTTTTTTTTATATTTCTTTTCAGTGTAACAGAATTCATAGTTGTTTGCACCACACCCAGTGCTCCATGCAATGCGTGCCCTCCATAATACCCACCACCTGGCTCCCCCAACCTCCCACCCCCACCCCTTCAAAACCCTCAGGTTGTTTTTCAGAGTCCATAGTCTCTCATGGTTCATCTCCCCCTCCAATTTCCCTCAACTCCCTTCTCTCCATCTCCCCATGTCCTCTGTGTTATTTGTTATGCTCTGCAAATAAGTGAAACCATATAATCGACTCTCTCTGCTTGACTTATTTCACTCAGCTTAATCTCTTCCAGTCCCGTCCATGTTG
>PISX010029985.1:0-19290 GCA_004024625.1 Mellivora capensis | reverse complement strand
TTGGCTACAGCTCTGCGGGACAGAAGCCAGAGGCTGTTGTGCATGCCATGAAGGTGAGGGCCAGGCCCCGCCCACCCACACCCAGACGCTGCTCCCCGGCCGGGGAGCAGCGTCTGGGTGTGGGTGGGCGGGGCCTGGCCCTCACCTTCATGGCATGCACAACAGCCTCTGGCTTCTGTCCCGCAGAGCTGTAGCCAACAGAGGGGGGTGAGGACAGCTCCGGTACCATGCAAGCTGGGCCCTATGGGAAGGAATCACAGGGCTTAACTGGTCCCCAGTGGCCCCCAGGTGGTGGCCAGAGGTGCGCCCAGAGGCAGGGAGAGGTCCCAGACTAACGCAGGAGAACCTGGGGGCCGAGTGCTGTTGGTGAGGAGGCGGGGTGTGAGACCCAGGCTGGGCAGAGGATTGGGGGGCGGGGGGGGGGGGTAAGCCCCACCCCAACCCGCAGGCTCCTCTCCGCAGCCCACGTGCAGGCTCTGTTCTCCGTTTCCCAGAGGAAGTGAGGGCAGCTCAGAGAAGGGCGGGGGCTGGCAAAGATCTCCCAGCAAACCCCAGGGTTTGCCCCCTTCCCCCAAGACCAGGTGAGTGGGCTAAACTAGACTTCGCCCCCACTGCCCCTCCACAGGGACCCTCTTCTAGCCCTGAGCCCTGCCTCCCAGCCCGGAGCTTCCGGCCTGTCTGGCCACCTGAGGGGTGCCACCAAATTCAGCAAACATATTTTTAAAAATAAAATAAAACAATGACTGTGTTTATTTATTTGAGAGAGAGAGAGCAGAGAGCACAAGCAGTGGGAGGAGAGAGGCAAAGGGAGAAGCAGGCTCCCCACTTAGCAGGGAGCCCGATGCGGGCCTCGATC
The DNA here is from genome assembly GCA_004024625.1 of Mellivora capensis. Classification (NCBI taxonomy): domain Eukaryota; kingdom Metazoa; phylum Chordata; class Mammalia; order Carnivora; family Mustelidae; genus Mellivora; species Mellivora capensis. The sequence continues at coordinate 18,434 of PISX010029985.1, read as the reverse complement.
CCAGGACCCTGAGATCATGACCTGAGCCGAAGGCAGACGCTTAACCGACTCAACCACCCAGGCGCCCCTCAGCAAGCACTTCAGATGGCAACCAGGTGCCCAGCTCCCCACAGCCCATGGAGCAGGGGACAAGGCCAGGTGAAGAGGGGAGTGGGCCTTCTGGAGAGGCTGTCTGTCTGTCCAGGGCCCCCAGCTGCTTTTCGATGGGACCACTGGACCGGGTGGTGTGCCTCAAGCTGTAGAGAGATCCTGGACTTCGGGCCCCAGAGAAGGACTGGAGGATGGAGCTCCCTGGAGATCAGGAGATGCTGGGAGTGGGCCTAATGGGAGCCAGACAGAAAGCGGCAAGCGCCCCGGGAAGCGTGGGTGCAAGCAGCCGGGGAGAGGCCGGGGAGCTGGGGTGCCCTGCATATCCGTCCCTCCTCTGAGTCTCAGTTTCTTTCTCAGTCACTGAACCCCAGTGACCAGGTAGACTTGGTGAGCTGGTTTCTGGGGACATCACCCAGGGAGCCTGCCCAGCCCGGCCATGCTGTGTGGGCTTGGGCAAGGCTCTGACGTAGGGCCCAACCCGCTCCGTGCCTCAGTTTCCTCATCTGGATGATGGAAAGGGTTCCAGTGTCCCAGGTTGTGTGCAGAGCCCCGGCATGCTGTCCGATGGGCACTTCCCTAACTACAGCCGGGCTGCTTGGTCTCTGGTGCCCATGCCAGATCGGTCATGTGGGGAAACCAGAAAGGGATCCCAGGGTTCTGGGGAGGCAGGTGTAAGGCAGAAAACACACACACACACACACACACACACACACACACACACACTCTCACCTGCCCGAAAGCAAGTGCAGAGTCTGAGGCCAAAGGCTGAGCTCCCTCCACCGTTGGCCAGCAGGGGGCGACAGCCACACGCATTCAGCCCTGGGAGGCACCAGATGCCCGGCCCCTGGCACCTTTGGCCTCCTGTCCCATCTGGACCTGGGGTTCCCTGAACAGCCTGCTCCGTAAGGGCACCAGGGGCTGCTTCCCAGAGCAAAGGCAGGAAGGAAGCCAGGAGTGGCCCAGCCAGCCTTCCCCTGACCCGCCTCACCAGGCTGCCAATGAGCACGTGGCTGCAGGTCTTGTCCACGCAGCCCGCGCTGGACGTGTAACCCGGATCGGAAGTAAACGCCGTGGGGCTGGAGCTTGTGGGGGGCGCTCCCCACAGACAGCTTCCCCCAAAGGCCCCTCCGGCTGCAGCAGGAGGGCCAGCCCGGCGACACTTCCCACTTTCTCGGCAGCCCCCCACCCGAGAAACCCCGATTTGCTATCTTCCTGCACCCGCATGTGACAGATGAGGGCAGGACCATGGGTCTGACAGAAGGCTCACGGCAGGGCTCAAACGGGGTCTGGGGTTCCAGAGCTGGTGCCCAAAGTGGGGAGCCTAGTGTGTCCCCAAGAGAACAGAAGCCACACGACCACTCGTCCAGAACGTTCGCAGCCGGTGCTCCCCACGCCGAGCAAAGCGTGGACACCGCCCGGATGTCCAGCGCTGAGCGGGGGTGGGGGTGGGGGTTGCCTGCACCCACGGATTATCGCTCGACAACCCAAAGGCAGGAGGTTCAAGCCCACGGCAGCGCCTCCGAAACACCCCGCGGACGCGGCCAGTCACAGAGGGTCGCCTGTTACAGGGCTCTGTTGCTAAGAAATGTCCAGAATGGGCAAGTCTGCAGAGGCATGAGCACACCAGTGGTCGCCCGGCCAAGGCAGGGGAGAGTGGGGAGGTTGCTAAAGGGGGCAGAGTTCCTCTGTGGGGTAAGGAGATGTTCTATTGTGGTAACTACAGCAATCTGTAAATATGCTAAAAACCAGTTAAGTGAGTCCTCAAAAATAAAGTCAACTGACAGGGGCGCCTGGGTGGCTCAGTCGGTTAAGCGTCTGCCTTCAGCTCAGGTCGTGATCTCAGGGTCCTGGGATCAACCCCTGCACTGGGCTCCCTGTTCAGTGGGGAGCCTGCTTCTCCCTCTCCCACTGCCTGCCGCTCGCCCAGCTTGTGTCCCTTCTCTTGCTGTCTCTCTGTCAAAATAAATAAATTTTTTAAATGTTTTAAAAATAAATAAATAAAGTCAACTGACCCAAAAAGAAAAAAGGCAGAAGACCAGTCTCCCCGCAGGGACTGTCAACAGCCTTGACCCTGCTCTCAGCAGATTGGTACTCAGCCCCCCTCTGCGGCCAGCTCCTTCCCCGGGGCTTGGAGTCCCAGGGCCTGCTGCACCCTGCCCCACGGCACCCTGGCCAGTGACCCTCGTCAGGGAGAAGCTCGGGGGCCCCGGGCAGGCACGCAGCCTCTGACTCAAGTGGGCAGGGAGTGGGGAAAGTGGACAGGGACAGAGGTAGGGAGGGTGGGGACAGCCAGCCTGGTGAGGAAAGGGGGTTCGGGTCCCTGCCCCATAGGGTCATCTGTTTCACCTTGGGATCCTCTGACCTGTGGGCTACCTGTCCCCCAACTCCTGGGACCTGCAGGTAACCTCACAGAAGACACACCAGGTGCAGGAGATCTGGGCCCCCAGCAGCGTCAGACATGGAGGGTCCCTCTAGGGCCCAGCAAGGGCTTGCTGCCCTAGCAGCTCCCCAAGAGTGTTGCTATAGAACCTCTGGGCCTCCTCTGGCCTGGGCAGGTCACAAGACGGGCTGAGCCTCACCCCTGCCCTGCAATGTGGACCAAGGATCCTGGAGGCACAGGGTCCCCAGGAGAGTGGTGTGGCCCTAGGGAGGGTCTCTTACGTTCTGCAGGGAGTCCTGGTAGGAGGGCGGGAGGCTTGCCAGTTGGGACTCCGAGTGGTATGGGGAGAAGCCTTTCCGCAGCGTCCGGAACTCTCCAGGGCCTGCCTGCTGCGAAGGAAGAGGGACAGGTTAGAGGTGAGTGGCTGTGCTGAGGGGACCAAGGGCCATGCTCTGTCAGGACATGGTCAGCTGCTCCTGCCTGCCCCTCCCCCCACACTGGCAGTGAGCTGCACCCTCCCTCCCCTCTCCCTGCCCCATTGGTCCTCATGGCCACCATGCGCTGCTGCCACGAGGCCGGAGGGCTTCAAGCTGCCCCCCAGTGCATGCTTTATCAATGTTTCTTGAACAGAGTAAACAAGTAAATGAGTATGGCCTCCCACGCCCGCTCTCCTTCCTCTGCTCCAGCATCCCACACTGGGTCCAACACCCCCCCCCACCCCCGCACCTGGCCTGGGGAACACTCCCTCCAGCCCCGGGGGGTGTTCCCGCCTCTCACAGGTGAGCCTGTCGCTGTGAGGTGCTCAGGCTACCCTCAGCCTCTGCCATCGGACAGGAGCTCCCAAATGTGAGCCCTGTGTCCTCCCCTCTATGTCCACAGGAACCAGTAACTGCTTAGGAAGGAGGGAGGGGGAGCCGCACGAGGGACAGAAGGAATGAGTGAATGGACATATATTTGGCCATAGGTGATGTCCCTCAGGGCAAAGCAAATGCCCCCGGAAGCTGGAGGCTGGGATCGGCAGAGGGAGGGGACCCGGGGGTCATGCTTAATCCGACACAGGCCCTCTGAGAAGGGCCCTACACATCACTCAGAGCCCAGGGGGGATTTCTGGCCCAGACATCCTTTTCGACTTCAAAGGATCTGAGGGAGGGCATGCTGGGGGGCAGGCAAGACACACAGAAGGTCCCATAAGTCCCCAAACAAAGCGTGGAGGGCAGTGGGGGGTGGTGAGCAAGACAGCTCAGCAACCACACCCTGGGGTCCTTCCTCCTACACACCAGCCCCCGCACTCCCCGCCGGCCAGGGAGGGATGCACACACAGCCTGCTCCCCTCCCGCCAACTGCAGGACCCAGACCCCGCTTCTCACGAGTCTCCGGCCTCACGGACTCCCTGCATCCTGCTCTCCTGTCCCCATCAGACCCAGGTCCGACCCCTCGGTCCCAGGGGCCAGGTCAGAGGGCACAGAGCAGCACCCTGTAAGGGTCTGGGGGACCGGAGTAAAAACGCCAGGAAGGCAGGTGCGCGGAGGCTTCCAGCAAACTCCCGACAGCAAGCCCAAGCCCTCACCGCCTGCTCTCCACCCCCACCCAGGCACCCTGGCCAGAGCAGAACGATTCCCATGGCCTCCAGGAGAGCCTGAGTGTGAACAAAGGTCATCAAGAGGCACAGGACAGAAGTGGGACGCCCCCCCCCAAGGATGGCCCCTGAAGTGTGGCAGGGTATCCCCAGGAAACCTTGATATGTGATTGCCCCCCAGCCCCGGATTACGGCCTCTAACCAGAGCCATGTTAGTCCTCCCTGGCCCAGCCAGAGGTCCGATCTAGCAGAGCGCCCCGTCACCAGGCACCAGAAAGACAGAGGCCACAGTGCCGACCCTCACTGCCCACCCTGGGGGACCCCTCTGCCCATGACAGCACCTGTGCCTCCCGGACTCGCCCACGGTGGGTGGGGGCGTCAACCCAGCTTCAGGCGAAGGCAATTATCCCCCTGGCCAGGTGTCTGCGACAATTCCCAACTCTGCTCCAGCAGTGTGTGTTCTGAACCCAACGACACTGAGCGTCTGTGTCCAGAGCCGCCAGGTTCTTGCCGGGCCCTCTGACCCCATCCTGCGGGAACACGCCCCCCTGGCCTCACCATGCTGGCAAAAAGGGACCCGGTGCAAGGCTCAGCCCAGCTCACACACACTGACATTTGGCCACATGGCCAAGGATTTGAGCCACCACTCTCTCTGACCAGCCCCTGGCACCAGGACAGCTGGACGTTGCCCCGCCCTTCCCCCTCGCCATCTAGATCCTTCTCTGGGCTGAGTCTCACCTCCCACACAGCTCCTCTGGCCCAGGACCCAGTAGGTTTAGAAGCAACTCACGTGCTGTTACCGAAAACAAAACAGGTTTGTGTTGCCTCCTCCCTCCACACCAGGTAATTTCCTGGGGAGGATGTGTGTGTACAGGGGGGCGGGGGGAGGGTTTAAATCAGCGCGTGTAATTCCCACCCCTGCCTTCAGCGATCATCTATAAATATTCGCACGTCCACAGAACTTTATTAGCGACCCACAAAGCTGGCAGGAAAAACACACAATCTCTCATTAGGGGCAATGTGACTAATGATGCATCAAAATGAGGGACCATAATTGCACTTAAACCCAAATTAAAAATCCTGGGATGCGCCTGTTGGTGCCTGGAAGAATGAGATCCCGAGGTTTTTAACGCGGGGGGGGCAGTGGAGCTGAAAGGGCCTTCTGGGGTGGCTGGGCCTGCACCTGCAGGGGGTTAAGAATGGTTCAGGAAGCAGGGAGAGGATGTCTGCCCAGCCACAATCCCAAACCTGGGTCCCTCAGGACACAGGGAGAAAGGATCTGTCACACAGAGTGGTGGGACTCCCACATCCTTAAAAGTAAAAGAAGCATCTCGTGCAGACAGAGACTTGCCCCCTCCAGCCGGGAGGGAGAGACCCAGGAAGCCGCAGGACCCCCAATTCCACTTAAGGACATGGAGCCTCCGGCCAGGGCCATCACGGCACTGCTGCTGGGCTCCGGGCCACCGTGCACTCGGGCTACCCCAGCCTCTCTGAACCCCCGTGGTCCTGCAGCAAGCTCCCCAGCCATTGCCTTCTGGGGGACTCCTAGGGAAGAGGGTCTGAGGGGTGCTGGAGCAGAAAAGTTAGGATACAGAGGAAGGACCCCGCCCACCTCCCCCACCTGCCTACTTGGGGCTTCCTGTCTGGGCAGCAGCTGCGGGCGGGCTCACTCCGGGCAGCTAGCCTCACCCCTCCTTCCTGCCCCCAAAGGGCTTGGGTCCTCATGGGACCGCGTGCCACAGGAGCACCTCCGGTGTGCACCCGACAGGGAGGCAGCATCTGACAGATGACACGGGGAGTGCTGTGGGGGCTCCGGGGTGAGCCCTAATGTAGGGGCATCCAGAGACCACTCAGACCCCCGGACACGGGCTGGGAGAGCTGGGTGAGAAGGGCCGTGGAGGCCGCAGGTCCAGTGCCATTGTGTGCATAGCTGCCCGTGAATGCCAGCTCGGAGAGGGCAGAACCAAGGCACCCAGGAAGGGACAGGAGGGGACCCACAGAAGACAGAGCAGCACACAGCACTCAAAGCAGTCCCCACCCCAAAACCACTGCAAACACATCCCGCCAGGCAGCTCTACCTGAAGCCAGCTTCTCGGGCGGCCGTAGGGACGGGGCAGCTGGAAGGGAAGAGGAGTGGTGTCACCCAGCAGATGCCAGCCACGACCCCTCCCCACCATTCCCCTCCTTGGACACCTGTTCGCCCAAAGCTACCAGGACCTCAGTTGGGCCGGGGCGGGCACCGCTGGAGAGCCCCCATGGTTTTAGAGACCCCCGTGTCACCAAGGGCTGACCGGGCACCTGGCCCCCTCACAGCCCTCCCAGGGCTCACGCGGGGACCCCGCAGACCCGACAGGCCAGCCCACTACACTGGCCTGGAGGCGCCCCAAGATCCCGGCACGGCAGCCGGCAGAGGCAAGGAAGAGGCACGGCGAGGCTGCTCACAAGGGCGTCCTGCTACTACCGACCAGCCAGACTGAATCTCCCTTAGTTTTCAGAGAATCCGTCTGCAGACCATTAAGGACGCGGCTGCTGCGTGGCTGGGGGCCCAGAAGGTTCTGTCTCGTGAGTGCTCCGAGGGGCCAGGGAGGTCCCATGTGTGGCTAACAGGACTTCTCCGCAGGGAGATGGCACCGCATCCCGATGCCCCACACCATTTCTGGCCCTAAATCCCAGTTTTCAAACCTGGGGGTGTGTTTGCTGCCCAGGACCACGTGGCTGCGGCTGACAGGATGCGTGTGGTCTCACCCGCCACGGTGACCATCGGCCCTCACAGGTCCCCATGACAGCCCAGTACTTGTTCCAATAAGGTGAGCGAGGGACAGGCGCAGGACCCCGCAAAAAGGGGTGAGGGATTTGGGGGGCCCAGACTCACGAAAACCAAATCCCACCCAGGCTGGGGGACTCTGGGCAACTCCTCAGCTTTCCAGGGCTCTGTTGTTTGCACGTAAATTAGGGTCAAGAAGGGCACCTGGCTGCCGGGTGGCCCACGGCTCTCACCGCTGGCCAGCCCTGGTCCTCAGGCGTTGCGGGATCGTCGTCCCTTTACACCTGGGGCAGGCACTCTTAGTGTCCCCATCTGACAGATGAGAAAACTGAAGCCCGAGAGGGTAAGCCCTGGCCCCACACCACCCAGCTGGTAAGGCAGCACTTTGGTGATCCGAACCTGGCCCTGTGGCTCTGCCACCCAGCATGGGACTCACAGTGGACAATGATTAAGCCTTGGGGACAGAGGTAGAATTCTCCGTCTCTTTCTGCCCACGTTGCTAGCAGACCATCTGCTCGGATGCCAGAAAGAAGAGGTTTCCTCCCCGGCTCAGGGAGAGGCTGGACCTGCTGGAAGGTTCTGCTAACAAAGTAATGAAAGCTCTCCAGGGGTGCAGAGACCACCCCACCCCAACACAGGGAACAGGATGTGACCACCAACCCTAGACGCCAAATGGGCAGAGGAGGGACGGCTCAGAGCCGGATAGCCAGCGACCTGTGCGGGAACACAGCACCGCAGAAACGCCGGAGGCCAGCTTCCCTGGAGGGCCTGGGCAAGGGAACCAGCCACTTGGGGTCACGCATCCTCCTCGGGCACTCAGACGACAGAACTGAGGTCCCAGCACGGGCTGAGATGGTGGCAGACTATTCCCCTGTCCCCCAGCCCAGATGGCTCAAAACCCAGACAAGGGCCATGGAGGAGCCGTTCATCTAGGGACACAGGGGTGAGGACAAAGGGGGAAGGCCTGCAGGACAGCCTCCACTCCCCTCCATGGCAGCCCACGTTTTCTCGGCTCCTGGGCAAACAGGGAGCCTTCATTCATCAGCCCAGTGAGGGGGAGAATCAAGGGAACCAAGAGCCAAGCCCCAGCATCAATGCCAGCCGCCCCCACCCCAGCCCGGCCGGGCACAGAATCCCCCAGAAAAATAATAACGTGTGCAGGGGGCTCAAAATGAATCATCACAGAGGAAGCAGCTGTGTTGATGAAATTTTAAAGCCAACGCAAGAAGGAAAACACGAACTGCAATATAGTAATTTAGTTCTGTGAACACGCTGGCACATTTTTAATTAAAGCTATTTTAGAGTTAAATAGAGGCCATGAGGGGAGGGGCAGGGGCAGTGGGAAGTGGGGGCCGCAGAGGATCTCCGCCTTCTGGCCCAAACCCTGAAGCCACGCCCCCTGAAGGTGGTTCGAAGACAATCCTGCTCTCTCCCAGCTTTTTGCCAAAAGGCAGGTGCTCTCGGCTCTTTGCAGAGCTGGAGGTTTCTGAGCAATTTGATTTCAGTGATGAGACTTACGTGCCAGCATCATCAAGTCAGACCAGCCAGGGCCAGTGAGGTCCAGGCAGGAATCTCTCTCTCCAGGATTCCCAAATCCATCCCTTGATTACCTCCAAAGATGGCACACTCACTACCTTAGTGAAGCAGAACTTCTTTGTTCTGGGCAACAGCCAGCCTCCCCAAGATGTATCCACCTAGTCCAGCTGTGCTAAGCACTGGAGAGGCCATTGTGACCACTGAGAGCCAGCATCCCAGTACTTGAGTGGCTGATGGTCCAGCAGACCTGGGGGCTGGGCTCCCCAAGGGAGGATCTCAACAACTAGCCCCTCACAGGGCTGAGAGCTCAGACTAAGTGCCGAGCCTCCTGGGGGTGTTTGGGGAGGCTGTCGGTAGGAGGCCATGCCTGAGCTGAAGGCCAGGAGAAAGAAGAAAAAGTAAACCCCTTCTTCCCTGGACTCCCCTAGAATGGGGCCAGGACTGTCACTGTGGACCTGCAGCAGCCCCCTGTGCACATGAGTCCTGCTGGCTGGGGAAGGAGGTGGGCAGGCCTGGGCCTGGTCACCCCCATGCCCCTAGGGCCATCTATTACACAAAACATGTGTGCATGCCCATTTTCCAGATGAGGAAGCAGAGCGGTGCCATCTGAGCTGCCACAGGAATACAGAAACAAGTGACATGTAAGTTACCACCAGGAAGCCAGGAGCAGGCCAGGGGGCCCCCTTGCTGTCCGTGTCTCTCATCTCTCCTGCATGGCTCAGAACAGCGGCACCCACCTCTGCAGCCAGCACCACCGACCCAGCCTCAAGGCCAAGCTCTGGTGACAGCAGGTGACAGGGACAGACATCCTGCCAGCAGTCACGGCTCCTGGGAGCTTTTGCAGACTGTAGGTGGAGAGCCAACACTTCCACGGCAACAAGGGGACAGGTGCACAAGGCCCTGGGAGGGGAGTGGGGTGCTGAAGCCCCAGCACCACGAGGCTACCCCCTTCTTGGAGTGCTGGGTGTGGCCCTGACACCTGCTCACTGGGAGACCCTGGGCAGAGGCCCCACGGAGGAAGAGGCCGGAGAAGGGCCCTCGCTGCCCCACCCCCCAGGACCCACACAAGCCCACACAACTACCATCACGGCAGCCTGCCTTCGTGAGCCTCCGTTCATTCTGGAGAAAGGAAATTTCTATCAGGGAAATAAGATACTTGGGGCCCGTGTGGCGGATGCTGAGCTCCCAGCACTCGCCCGCTCATGGCCGTAAGCCAAGGAAAAGCTCGTTCTTGTGCCGACATCCCAACCGCCTGCAGCAGGAAGCCGGGATCCCGGCGAGGGTCTGCATCCCTCCATCTGATGGACATCTTTCCCCAGCAGGCCGGGCATGGGCACAGGAGATGGACAGAACCTTCTGCTGCTGCCTCGGGGCCACGGCCCCATGTCTGACCCCTGGGAGCAGGTCTGAGCAGGCATGGGGCGGGGGGGGGGGGGGGGGGGGCAGGACACCCACTGCCTAGGTAGCTACCACCCCCAGATGCCCAGACACAGGCACCCTGACAACCTCCCCCTCCGTACATGTGGGCATGGGGCCAGTGAACACAGCTCTGGGGGGCCTCCCTTGTGACACAGGGGTGCCCCTAGGCAGGATGGAGTAGAAGGGCCACCCCTCTGTGGCCTGAGCATGGGCACATTTCTCCCAAGTCCACGGCCAGGTCCACCACTGGTAACTGGGGTGTATTTTCCCAATGGGATAATGTGGCCCGGGACAGCAGGAGCCACGGGGTCAGGGACACTCCTGTCTTCGTGGAAAAGGGGCCACAAGCAAGGCCCAGTTGGACCACAGAACAACCTGGCAAACAGCACCCTGAACTCGGGGCTCGGGTGCTCACCCCGCTTCTCCAAGGGAACCGTGAAACAACAGTAGGACAGGGAAAGACTCACAAGGCCACTGACCCGAGGCTTCGGGTCCAGACCGTGGTCCTGGCCTCCACTCTGCCATCCAGGGGCTGCAGCGAGCAGGACCGGCACCTACTCCAAAGCAAAGGCCCCTGAGCCTTAACGAAGGCCCCCCCCACCCCCACTCCTCCGGGTGCCACTTCGGCCTCCGCTCCCGCAGCCCAGCCCACTCCCCGTCCCCAACCCACGCCAGGCCCCCGTGGAACAGAAGGTGCCCCAGACCCCAGCCGGGTGAGACCCCAGCCCCAAGGAGCCAAGGGAGCCAGCGTGCCGGTGGCCAAGCCCTTCTGCCACACAGGACCGTAAACCATATAAAGTTCCCAGATCAGCCTTGCAATTCGGGGCTGTGGGGGTCGGGGGTGAACCACGCACTCTGCCTCATCCTGCCAGGCTGTGGGAACTGCCCACACAGCCCACGCAGGGGCGAGGCACGGGACAGCAGTGGTGGAGGCTGTGCTCCGTGCCGGGGCCCCGAGCCTCCCAGCAGCCGCCCAGCGGGCAGACGGTGCCGCGGGCCTCGGAGCAGGACAGCCAGGACAGCGGCGCCAAGCCTGCTGGTCGCCTAGCAACAGGGCCAGGCAGCTGAGCCGTCCCTGGGGTTGGTTCCCAGAGAAACGCTCTGGGCATTCTGGCCGCCACATATAGGGGGGTGGGGGGTATGGCAGGGGAGGGGGAGGGGAGATTAAGCCCAGGTTGGGTACAAGGGGGAGAGAGGCCGACGGGGCTGGCCAAGCCAGCTGGCCCCCCGGACCTCGTGCAGGGCTGACTGCAGCCTCCCATCCCCACCCCACCCACACCACAGAAGGCCCTCGTCCTGACAGTCACGACCCCTCTGTGCCAGCCACACTCAGCAGGACTACAGCCACCTGTCCCCCTGCGCTGGCTGTTACCCTGCCGGCCTCCCCCCTGCACTGCCCTCATCCTCCAGCCTCTAACCCGCCATCCCTGTGCTGGGGACGTGCTGGGATGCGACAGAGCCTCATCTGCCTGTGGGCGCCGGCCAGGCCCAGGACACAAGGTGCAGCCCAGACAGGACCGGTGTGGCAGGAGCGGGCGGGTCTCCATGTGGGTGACAGAGAGGGTGCGCCGCCCGCTTCCCGGCCTCAATCTGCCTGCCTGAGGGCCAAAGCAGCCCCTTCTTCAGCAACTGTGCATTTCACACCATCTCTGGGGCAGGCCCAGGGCTGGCCCGAAGAGCTCACAGGCCAGTGGGGGACACGCCAAGGCCATGGAGCGAGAATTAGGCCCATGACCCCAAAGTTCCAGGGGATGCCTCGGATGGCTGTTGGGCAGGTGGGCAGTTATGGGAGTGAGGGGGGAAGGCAGGCCCAGGTCAGCTGGGACATGGGTGGGCCCTGGAGTGGGCCCAGGCTCATGCTGGACCTCAGGGTGCAGTAGGCACGTTCCCCCGCAGCCTCCCGCAGCCAGCCTACCTGTGTGACGGGCTTGTCACCCTCCAGCAGCCTCACCGTGGTCTCCAGCTGCCTGATGTAGGTGGACGAGGGATCTGTAACGACACAAGTGGGGAGCACATTAATCACGGCAAACTCAGTCACCAGTGAGAGACCCACACCCCTGCCTAAAGCCTCCAGGCTGGGGTTTCCAGGACCTGCAGGAAGGACAGGGGTTCCCTGCCTGTTCCCTTGGCCTCTGTGCTGCTTCACATCCAGAAAGTACTCCCTAGCAGCCACCTGACAGGACCCTCACAGCCAGGGGGCAGCGCCCAGCAGGGCATGGGGTCCAGGGAGCCCCCTCCCGAGCACGGTGGGGAAAATGAGTCTGCGGAGCATACGGGTCCGTGTCGGGGTTCCTCTGCTCCCCCCCGCCTGACACACAGGAACTTCTCAACAACTCGCAGCCGGAGGGGGCTGTCCCTAGCGCAGGTGAGAGGCCACCCTTCCTGATGGCCTCTAAGGACAAGAGCAGCCCGGGCCCAGCCAGTGACACACTCCCCAACCGCGCAGCCCCAGTTTCGGAATGCGGCAGGGCTCCTGAACCCGCCCTCCCTCCCCACACTGACCGGTTTCACAATCCCATCAGACAGGCAAACTCCACCACCCTAACTCCCAGATCAGCTTGGCCAGTGCAGGAGAAAAGCAAGGACTGAGTCACTCCAAGCCAGGCTGGGACGAGGGGAAACCCTGGGGTGTGACTCAAGGGCAACCAGGAGCAGAGGGGCCCGGGGACGGATGCGGACCACGGGGCAGGGAAGGCGAGGGGACCAGACCATCTCGGCAGGCGCAGTCATGCAGGCGGAACGTCAGGTCCCAAGCCGGACGCGCGGGGCGCCTCCCTGCCTGGTCTGCAGCCACCCAGTATGGGACAGGCTAGGCGCCTCTCGTCCACACCAGCACCTCACCAGAGCTGACGGCCCAGACAGCGGCCTACGCCCCCGTCCACTGGGCCAGTCACGGCTCCCCTCCCGCACCCACCTCCACCCAACAGGACACAGAGTCTGCCCGTTACACCAGCCTTTTAGCTCGGAAGTCACCAGAACTTCCACCAAAGCCACCTCTCTACCTCGCAGCCTGGGGAGACGGACCCCATAGGATTTTGAACACACCGGGGTGGGCAAAAGGGGGCGGGTGCTGTGCAAGGACACGCTGGGCTACCATGCAGTGGTGGCAAAATGAAGACTCTGTCCATCCCCAGCACACAGCTGCCACAGCCAATGAGCCCAGGCCCTTGGGGACACGGACGTCATGCCCCTCCCACTGGTGCTCACCTGGCAGCCCCCTGCCCAGGACGCCATGACCTCACTCCACGGGGGCTTGGCCTGGGCCCCAGAGCTCCTGCCCATCGGGAAGGCCATTCTCTGAGGCCACCCCCGCTTTTGCACACAGGTGCCCCTCTGCCCGGTGAGCAGCCTGCTGTGGGGCACTCTGTTATCCAAGGCCCCTCAGGAGCTCCGCCCACCCAGCTCTGGACCAGGCCCAGGAGCAGCAGCCCAGCCCGGGGCAGGAATTGGGGGCGGCCAGGCCCACCCACTAGCTGCTGGGGAATTATACAACCGGCTCCTCGTCCCGCCCCAGGTCAGCAGCTGTCAGCACTCAGGAATGCAGGGCCTTCTGGAGAGTGAGAAGGGCCACTCCCCACCAGGCCTGCTGCCCTCAGCCTCGGGGATGGCACTGGTAAGGACCTGGCAGCTGGGCCGGGGGCGGGGGGGTGGTCCAGAGAAGCCCCCACGCAGGGGGCTGCAGTGGGCAGCTGCTCCCCAAACTACCTCGCTGAGCCCCCAGCTCTACAGAGCTCCCTGACGGCCAGGAAATCACAGTTCTGAGAGCTGAAGGGGCTTGTTCACCGCACAACTCAGGGCAGCAAGAGGGTGACCCCAGGGGCCTCCCCGCTTGGACCCTGCGTGCATGCCTACCAATCAGCAGATCCCACCTGACCAGGCGGGGGGCCCTGGCCAGCCCAGTGGCCGCAGCTGTACAAAGGCCTTCCTGGCACCCTTCTCCAGCTGGCGGTCACCCCAGTCCATGCCCCGTGCCTGCCTCCCCTGCCCCCCCAGGGCCTCCGTTCACTCCCAGCCAGCTGGAACAAACACTTCCCATATCCCTCCCATGAGAACGAGCCTGATGGGAAAAGCCTCAGCACTCAGGGTGTGCCAGCCCCCCCACCCCCGGGCACTCGGAGGGAGATGGGGTGCAGCCTGGGTTCCCCACCTTTCTGGCTCCTCTGCGTGCTGTCAGCAAGAAGGGTTCCCTGGAACACCCACTGGGAAACTCTCTCACCTTCACACGCTAGGACGAGGAGACCCAAATACCTAGCACAGCCCTGCGTGATCTCCCTCCGGGTGGGCCCAGTGGGGAGGGGAGACCCACCAGCCACCTGGCGAGGGTTCAGCAGACCTCCCCACTCTCCAGAGGAGGAGGCTAAGAGGGACAGTGTCCCCCACCTGCTGCCAGGTGAGCTGGGGAGCCCCGGGCCCAGCCTGCCAGACCCTCTCCCCACCATCCCGCTCCGCCCCCCAGCCCCACCGTGGGTCAGTGCTTAGGACCCCAAGGGTCTGGCCGCTCTGAGTGGAGCTGACAGCACCGTGCCGTTGAGAGACACTGGTCCCAGAAAGAAGTCAGATTCCTGTGCACGCCTCTCCGGGACGCTGCACGACTGCCCGGTCCTTGGGCGCCACCACAAGCCGCACCCCCTACCCACCCCGCTCTCCCGCAGCCCCCACTGTGGGCCCACGCTGCCAGGCACGGGAGAGGACCAAGGGCAGGACAGGATCTGTCCCCTGTGCGCACCCAGGCCACCCACTCACTGCCACTGAGCCACAGGAAGGGGGCCTGCTGCCCCCGCCCCCAGTTCCCTGGCATAGGGACAGTTCTAGCTCCCTCTGCCGACTTCTCTGGGGTCAACAGGGAGCTCCCAGCACTTCCTTTCTCGGACGGACTGCAGCCAGAGTCGTGGACCAGGCCGGAGTCAGCAGATGCACCAGCCGGCCCCGGCACCCTCGCTGGGCAGCAAGCGGGTCTGACACACCGTGGGTCCCATCAGAGCAAGGCGATCCCTCGGCCCCAGCAGGGTCCGCCACACTCCCCAGGATGGCAGTGAGGACAGAAGAGGGGGGGCCAAGGGCCAGAGCAAGGAGAAGGGGCAGAGGCAACGCCGTGGGGGACAAATGACCCAACAACAGCCCACCTGCCCACCCACGGCCGCCAGGGCCCACGGACCGGCTGTCCTCCCTCACAGGCCACATGCAGACACCGGCCGAGGGGCTGTCCCTGCGCAACCCGCCAGCTTCCGTCAGCCCCGAACCCTAAGCAGCTTCAGAGCACCAAGTCCACTTGAGACCGCCAGGCTTCAGTGGGCTTTCCAGGCCACGGGGGCAGTCTGGAAATATCTTAAATCACCCAGTGCTTCCAATGGCATCCATCCTAAAGAAAGAATTCTAATAATAAAGACGGTATGACGGCCGCGGCCAGAAATGGAATTAACTTTGTCCGGGAGCAGTAGAGGGTCCAGCTGTCACCCAGAAGATGCTCAGGAAGGTTCTCTTCTCGACAACACGGAAAAACCTTCACACGCTGGTGGAAAGCACCAGACCCAAAGCGAGAGGTAGAACTGCTCTCAACGTTTACAGAGATCTCTGCATTGAAGTGAATTCCAGAAGGGGGCGCGTGGACATGTGGCTGGTGGTGCTCACAGGAGGGACAAGGGGTTTTTTATTATTCACACCCCTTCTCGTTAATTTTCAAATAATCTACTTCCAAAATAGGGGGAAAAGTCTTTCTTTTATAGAAAAGGAGAAAAGATTAAATTACGATATTGGCACGGTGCAGGGCCCCCCAGTGACACCACGGACGCAGAAGCGAGGCCGGAGGACAGCCCATCAGAACTCTCCCAGCTCTGCTCTAAAGGGCCCTTCCTGAGGCCCAGGGACAGCCGGATCTGCCCATTCCCGGGGAGGTAAAGAACATTTGGGGCTGCCTCCCAATGTCCCAATGTCCTAGAGGGGCCTCTTCTTCTGCCACATGCAGCTCCCTAGACCAGGCTCTGACCCCTGCCCGGAGCCCAGGAGCCAGACCCCGGGCCACCCGTGGGTCAGAGCAGGTGTCCTGCGGCAGGGCAGGGTGGCTGCAAGACGGGCCTTCTGGGGCAGGGGTGGGAGGCCCCCAAGGGCTTGGCTCCCTGGGAGGATGATCCTTCCCAGCAGCCTTGGGCAACTCGTGATCCCGCGGGCACCTCGGAGCCCCAGCCTCTCAGAGATGAGCGTGTAATTAAATTAATCCCAGGGTTTGCAGTGGCGAGGAACGGGGCCCCAAGGGAGGCGTGCGTCATTTCCCGGCTTGGCTGCTTGCGGGGAAAATGAAGGAGGTGACTACAGAAGGGACCCTAGGATGGGCTGGCCAATGTGTTCCCTCAGACCTTCCCCAGCACCCCCAGACCAATTCTGGAGGAGTCACAATCCAGCTTCCATCTGGGCGGGGGAAGAGGGTGGCAGCAAGGGGCCGAGGCAGACAATGTTCTTGCTTAAATCGCCGGAACGTCAGCCCTCACTTCGGCCTCCTGGAGGATCCTGTGTTCCCCGGGGAGGGAGGAGAGCCATGCAGCCCGTGGGTGGGAGGGACTCATGGAGCCCGCAGGTCTGCGAGTGCGGACCAGCGGTCCCCCTGCCTTCTCAGAGGCTGAGTCTGGGGCCAGGTCCCATCGCCCCCCACTCTTGGGGCCGCCCCCCCGGTGGCCTCCCCGGTAGGCAGCATCGTGGCAGCGTCACCGCCAGTCCTCATGGTAGGAAGTCGGCAGCCAGAGCAGGTCACACCACCCCATTAGCCCCAGAAACCCCCCTTGCCAACTCCACTCTAAGCACGTAGTAGCCTCTTGTGTGGGAAAAGCCTAAAGACCTAACAGGAAGGCATCCTGCCAGGGGTCAGTCTCCTAGCCTACAGGTTCCTGCCAGCAGCAGGTGCTCAGCCTGAAACACAGCACCCATGGCCCGCACAGAGCACCCCGACACGGGACCGCCAGAGACACAGAAGGCACAGCGTCCTGGGTGCGAAGGGCAAGTGTCGCTCAGAATGTCCCTCGGCAGCACCAGTGGCCACACCAGGAGCCCACGTCTCCATCAGGTGAGGCGGAGGGTTCGAGTCCACACGGGGTATGGGGAAGGTGACCCCGGGAAGCCCAGGTGCAGGAGTGGGAGGCAAGGGAGGGACCAGAAGGAGCGGACGAAAGCGATTCCATTCTGCTGGGGAGTTTGCGGAGCGTTACCCCCTTGCACCAGGGCTCACCGGTGGGGGGGGGGGGCTGCTCATGGGGGACAGAGGGGCTCATTCCCAGCACTGCCCTGCTGGGCAGTGGACAGGATGAGCTCCCAGAGTGGCAGGTGCCAGCAGGTGCCAGCAGGTGCCGCGGGCCATGGACACAGAAGCAGGAAGTGCCACGGGGATCTGGGCAGAGTGCCAATCGTGTCTGTCGCTCCTTAGGAGAAAGTACAACCGCCCCCAACCCCGCCAGAGGAAGAAGTGGGGGCTGGAGGGGGGCCGCACAATGACACGGTGACACATGGGGCCTGACCCTCCAGCCGCTTACCCTTCTAAGTCCCCTCCCGCTGAGCGAGGCTGCCCACAGGGTCTCGGGGACAGGCAGGCTTTGTGGCTGGTCATTAGCAGGACAGCCAGCCGCACCCCGCCTCAGGCCTCCTCCGTGGGGGTGGCTGACATTTCCCCACCGCTGCTCGGATGACTCCCTTCCTTCTCCTTCCACTTCGTTAAGGGGGGTCGGCATCAGGCCAGAGGCTCCATCGGGGCAGACGGGCCTCGTCGGACAAGGCCCCCTCATCATCCCAGGCTTCCATCTCTGTCCCCAGAGGACGGATATGACTCCTGAAAGCATCTTTGTGGCTCCTGAAAGCTGGCTTCTCCGCTTGCCTCCCTTCTCCCCCAGAGACCCCTGCCAGGGCTCAGCCCCAGGGGGAAGGCAAGGGTCCACCAGTACCCGCAGGTTAGGTCATGGAAGTCAAAACCGTCACAGCAGGCCCGCCCACTCCAGCTGCCCTTGCCTCTGACCCGGGGCACTTCTAGGTATCCCTCGGCAAGGCCCCAGACACCGATCCGGCAGAAGCTGAAATGGTCCGTCTCCTTAAAGGACTCGGAGGATGTTCTAACCCCAGCGACTCCCTGAACCCTGGGCCTCTGCAGGACAGAAGCCCCTAGAAGGCTGAAGGTTCCTGACACAGGTGAGGAGGTAGGAGAAGCCGCTTCTGACCCCAGGGCAGTGTGCTCACTCTGCCCCTCCCGGGAACTCTGCCAGGAGGGTAGCAGAAAGCCTGGCCTACAGAGGAGGAGACAGAGGCTCACAGAGGGAATGGGTCTGCCTGAGCTCATAGAGCCGCCCCCCCCCCCCTCGGCAGGACCAGCAGTCACACCTGCTTGTCCAGGGGCATGGTCCCCCTCTGTGAGGATGCCTCCGCCCAATGAAGGAGCCGCAGGAATAACCACATTTGCTCCAGGGCAGAGAGAGCAGAGGTACAGCTGGGGGAGGGGGACAGAGGGCAAGGAGGAGCTGACAAGGAGAAATCAGGGGCTCCATCCTGCAGGAGGAGGCATCTGAGCTGAGCCTTGAAGAGCACACAGCACTCGCACAGGCAGGTCGGGAGAGTGGGGATGGCAGGCAAGTCTGAGCAGGGCAGAGCAGGAGCAAAGGCCCGGGGGTGGGACCATGGCAGGCAGGTTCAGGAGCCTCAGA
>PISX010029984.1:0-19309 GCA_004024625.1 Mellivora capensis | reverse complement strand
TGTTTTGTGAGATTAAGAGTCACTTATGGTTTGTCTCCCTCCCAATCCCATCTTGTTTCTTTTCTTCTTTTTCTGCCCCCCTAGTCCCCCATGTTGCATCTCCACTTCCTCATATCAGGGATATCATATGATAGTTGTCTTTCTCTGATTGACTTATTTCACTAAGCATGATACCCTCTAGTTCCATCCACGTCGTTGTACCCTAAAGATACAAACGTAGTGATCCGAAGGAGCACGTGCACCCGAATGTTTATAGCAGCAATGTCTACAATCGCCAAACTATGGAAAGAGCCTAGATGTCCATCAACAGATGAATGGATAAAGAAGATGTGGTATATATACACGATGGAATACTATGCAGCCATCAAAAGAAATGAAATCTTGCCATTCGCTATTGTTTCTTTCAGAATGTCTTGATTGCTCCCTCCCTCACAAAGAGCACTTGAACCAGATACGGGATTTCCTGATGATGGTTTTCCTGTTCTCATGTTGAGCATCAGCCCACGGTCTCCTGGCCTTCCAGGTTCTGATGAGAAATCTGCCTGCAGCCTTACTGGGGACCCCTTGCCCTGTGTTGACTTTTTGTTGGCAGCTGTTGAAAGTTTGATTAAATGTGTCTCATTTGGGGTCTCTCAGTTCATCTACTAGGAAGTTCACTGAGCTTCTTTGATGTTTCTGTGCATGTCTTTCTTCAAATTCTGGATTTTTCAGCTATGATTTCTTCGAGTATTCTCTCTGCCCTTTTCTCTCCTGTTTCTGAGATTTCCAAGACACGTGTGTCAGTCCTTCTAAAGGTGCCAAATTTCTTCCGGGGTCTGCTCATTTTTCTTCGATCTTTTCTCATTTGTTTCTCAGCCTTCCTAATGTCGAGTGTCATCTTCAAGTTCACAGACTCTTTTCCTGCCGGCCTGACACTGTCTCCCAATGCTTCTCCTGCGTTTTCCATCTCAGTTACTGTACTTTTTTTTTTTTTTTGGTTTCTCTGTACGTTTTCTGTCTCTTCCTCGATGCTTCCATTTCATCCACATGTAGCTTCCTTGACTTCATGCAAGTCTTCTCTTAGCTTCTTGAGCGACCTTAAGAGCCGTAAGAACATGATTTTGAAGTCCTTGTCTAATAGATACTACTTTTCAGGAACAGACTCTGTTGACTTACTTTTTCCCTTGGAATGGGACATACTTTCCTGGTTTTTGTATGTGTGCTATGTTTTATTGTTATTGAGCACCAGACATTTGAATTTAACAATGTGGTAAGTCTGGAAATTAGAATTTCCTCTTTCCCTAGGGTTTGCTATTTTTAATTAAACAAAATTTTTTAATTGTAGTCTCTCTGTGCCAAGAATCAGCTTGCAGCATAAACATAACGTCTTCTTGGGTCTTCTCTGAGCCTTTCCTCGGGCAGACACAGTCGTGTTCTACTTTCCCCTGTATGTGCCTTTCTTTTTGAATGTCCTAGTCTTTAATACCTGGCTCCTGAGGGGGAAGAGCAAAAAAATGAAGGGGGAATAAAATGGAACTGGTCCTTGAAATCTGCTGGAGGTCTCTTGAGCCCGAGGGGAGAGGGTTTGCAACACTGGGGGAAGAAAAACAAGAGTTCTTTGTCTGCACCTCTGTGAGAAGCAGCAGCAATCAGTGGTCACAGCACAGATCCCCAGTATTTGGAGGAAGGGGCCCTTTCTGCTAGCTCTATGTCCCCCGAACTGTGTGCTGTTTCAGGAACACATGCACAGCTGCCCGCCACATGGCTAGGGGTAGGGAATGGGTAGTTGCTACTGTTCAGAGCCGAAATTGCTAAAAATTCAATGCAATTTACCACCCAAGCCTTCTCCTGGAAGTTGAAAGCCTTCGATTGACACCAGATTTCCAAAGGGGTTACACCGGACAGATTCTGCCAGTGCAAGTATCATCTAGGTTGGGGGACAGACTCCTGGGGCCTCCTACTCCATGGTCTTCCCTGAGACCTCTCCTGCCAGGCCTTCTTCTACAGCAACTGTTGTCTGGTGCGTTCCCACCAGCAGTGTATGAGTGTCCCAATTTCTCCATGTCCTTGCCAACATTTGTTATTACCCTTCTCAATAAATGTCCTTTCATCGATGAGCGGGTGAGTAGCAGGGACCAGAGGAACAGAAAACAACTGTTCAGAAGAGAAAGGAAGGAAGGGAAACCCTGTGTAAAGGAAGCAGGGGGCATAGAGAGGAGTGGCAGGGACTGGAGGGCGTGAACAGGGACAAACAAAGTGGAAGGGGACAGATATAAGCCAATAGGTAGGCTGGGACAAGGCCAGAGAGGAAGACAGCCTGGACAGGTGTGTCGGGGCCTGTGGGGGTGCTGGGGACTGGAGGCCAGAAGCCAGGGCTGTAGCCGAGTGTGGCTGCAGCTCCCCTGACGATGGTCTGGGATTCTGTTAAGGGGGCTCAAGCCTGCCTGGTGTGCAGCACACCATTGGAAAACACCACCTTGCAGGACAGGACACCTTGCCTTCTGGCCATTTCTGCTGTAACCATCCGTCCTTCATCACAGAAAAGGTAGATCGGATAAGCTGTCAATCGAGAAGACTACAAAGCTGGACAATTCTCTTCCCAGGAGAGTTTATATGAGTCACAAGGGAGGGAATGGAAGTCTGGGGACTTCTGCCGGCTGCTTTTTGATGCGAGAGCTTTCCGAGGCTTCCTGCGTGGTGACGTTTCTCCCGGAGGTGGCCCACCTTCTGCATCTGGAGTGGGAAAGGAGGAGCTGGGCCTGGATGCCATCGCTCCCGGTCATCTCCGACACGAACGTGGGTGGCAGGGGCTCGGCCTCCAGGTCGGGCGTGCGGACACTTGCCTCCTGCGTGCTTGTCTCAGGAGGGCTGGGGTGGCTCCTCTCGAGATCGCGCTCACGGAGACAACTTTCGCCGGAAGAGTATCCATCACGACGGCGTTTCTCATCAGAACATCATGATTTTTCTTGTAAACGTTCTGTTGCTTCACATTTCAGGTTTGGGCTCCCCATCCGCGTGTATTTTAGAATAGACGGACTGTGTGGGACCTCGAAGCCCCAGCCCCGTCTGGCGCCTTTCTGCCACTCCTGCACTGTCATTCATTTCACTGCCATGTGTATTTTTTTTAAGATTTTATTTTTTTATTTGGCAGACAGAGATCACAGGTAGGCAGAGACGCAGGCAGGGAGAGAGGGGATGCAGGCTCCCCGCCGAGCAGAGAGCCTGATGTGGGGCTCGATCCCAGGACCCTGGGACCATGACCCGAGTCGAAGCCAGAGGCTTTAACCTACTGAGCCACCCAGGCACCCTCTGCCACGTGTATTTTAAAGCCATGTTAGTTTTCCTGCTTCCTTGGTACTGGTGGAGAGTCACCCCCACAGTAGCCGTCCTGCGTCCTTCCCTCCTGTGTCCCTCCCTGTCCTGCCATCTGCAGTTCCCTCCCTTGTGATGCAAAACTCCCCTATGGCGTTTCTTCCAGGGCGGTCTGTGGAAGGACGTCCTGCGGTTCCGTCTGTGTGGGGGACATTCTGACCCCTGGTTCCCAATCGTACCGAGGTCCCCCCAGCGTCCAGCACCAGGGCCTCACGGGGGAGGGGGCAACGGTGGCCATGGCCTGTCAGTTCACACCCGTCACCTCGCGCGGACAGGAGGCGTCTCTTCCTTGTGACGAGAAGCCTCGGGACCTGCTCTCTCCACCCCTTCCATGTTCCCCCGGCAGAGCTGGCCGTGGTCACTCGTCGACGCGGGGTGGCAGGCCCACCTCCGTGCGGGAAGTCCGTCCCCAACCGGCTGCAGAGGTGCCAGCTGGTGGCTGTTTTCAGAAGGCTCTTCGAGGACGCTGTTCCCTTATGCGTTTGCTCAGTTCCATAATATTTTTGAAAAAAATCCGTTATTCCTTTGAAGGTAAAATGTCATTTCCCCCTCTCTGTCAGTAGTTTCCTCAGTGATGTGTCAATGCTGAATTTCCAGGTTTTATCCTGGTGCGGTGGTTGTGCAGGTGGTGCCCTTTTTATTTTTTTTTAAGATTATTAATTTTAGAGACAGAGGGAGTGCCCGAGTGAGCAGCAGTAGAGGGGGCAGAGGGAGAGGGAGAGAGAGCCCTGAAGCAGACTCCCCAGGAGCAGCAAGCCCAGCATGGGGCTTGATCCTGTGAACCCGAGATCATGGCCTGAGCCGAAACCAGGAGTCAGGCACTCAACAAACTGAGCCACCAGGCGCCCCGGCGGCATCCTTATTCTGATATTCAGGGTCTGCACCGTATCTTCAAATGGTTCGGGAAAGACTTGTCCATATTACACATGCAGGAGAAAGAGAGAGAGAAAGCAAATGGGGCAAAATGCTTAAAATGGTAAATTTGGTAAAGAATTTATAGGTGCTCTTTGTCTACTCTTATACTTTTCTGCAAGTTTGAAATCACGTCAGAAGTAAAGGTTACCAAAGAAAATCTCACAGTAAAACAAAGCTTATAAAAGAACTTGCAATTCCTATTACCCTGTATACACACGTGTTCGTATGTACACATCTTCATATGTACGGCCGCCTGTCCCGGCACACAGCTTCATGTACGTACGTAATTCAGAGGCTGTGTAACAGTCCAGGATCACAATGTCATCTCCTGAGTGCCCTCCTAATTTCTCCCACCCTAACCCCACAGGGAAGGATGAGCTCCTTTCCCCCCAGGCTGGACCATTACACACGGGTGCCCATCCGGTCTGCACGGCTGAGCCATCACCAGTAACTGCCACAGGGGCAGGAGCCGGCCTCGGAACCCCAGAGAGCAGCAGTTGGCCTGCCGGCACTGGCTCCTTTGGGTGGCTGGAGGGCCGGGAACCAGGCTTTCAGGACGCTCTTGTCTGGCAAGATCTCCAGGAGGGGAACCCTGGGCATGTTCACATCACTGAGCAAAGAGAGAACTCCCTCCTTCCCCAGGATGAAAGGTGAGAGGCCCCTGTGGGATGCAGCAGCAGGGATCCGTGGGGACTGCGGCGTCCGGAAACCACGGGGCCGTGGGAGATGCTGAGAGGGCTGCAGTCCGCCTGTGTTGGCTCAAGAGCTCTGACACGTCCGCTCCAGTCCCAGCGCTGAACTACCTGGGGCGTCGGAGGCAGATAATTCCTCAGGGACAGTCCTGTAGACTTAACAGGAAGTGACTGGCTGGGCCACTCTTCTTGGGTCCTTTGTTTCCTCCTTTCCTGGAGGCAGAGTTTGCTTTGCAAGAGAGAGCAGCCTGGGGGAATTTCAGAACAGTCTGTGCATGGTAAATCCCTGTGCGTGTACGAGCACCTTTCGTTTCTTTCACACCCGGACTGGCCTGTGCCAGCCTCAGCTGCCGCGGGACGGGCCTGTCCAGCGACGGGCGATCCTCCAGGAACAGAGGCCTGACGCTGTGACAACACTGAGCGGTGGGCGCTGTACATACCGCTGGGCGGGCGGCTGCTCCACGGGTGGGCAGACTAGAATTTCAGTGCCTGTGCCAGTATCTAAGTTAATGTCTAAGAATAAAATGTTTGGAATAGTGCCCTTTCCTAATCAGGTCCGGAAATCTGTCTTCCCCTTGGGAGAAGGAATGGTTTCTCCAACCAGACGCGCACTCTGAGTCCGGGAAGTAGGCTGCTCCTGCCCAGTGTGTGTTGAGTTGAGGCGGCCGCCGCACTTCCTAGGAGCTTTGTCAGGATCTAGCGCTCTGTGTTTGCACTGGTAGCATCTCGAGGTCTTTACTCCTGTGTTTGCATCGGTACCATCTCGAGGCTTTTACTCTTTTTTGCTGGTAGTAAAAAGAGTTCTTTGGGTCTCCTTCAGTAGTCTCATGTTGCAACCTACTGTCATGTACTTTGGCGTCTACCCTTATTTATGCTGATCTACTTTTTCCACGTTAGCATTTCATGTCTTTTACTTTCTACATTCTAGCATCAGGGACGAAAGGGATACTCAGGGCTTGACCTTAGAAATAACCAAAGGAGTGGAGTCTTCCAGAAGTTCCCACTCCGCCCCAGGACCAAGGGTGGGCGTCACTCACAGTCCAGCAAGGCGCATGGGAGGAAGACAGACGCTGGAAACCGTGATGATGAAGTTGCTGAACTATGTCAATATATAGGGCTCTCAACCCACAAAGAGCCTCTTCCTAAGAAATGGGCCCTGTTGTTTGCCTGTGGCAGCAGTGGTGGGGGCGGGGGGCGGTTATCATGTTGGCACATATGCAAATGAGGCTGTTCTAGGAATCTTCAATACTATGCCCAACCTAGTAAAAAGTAACTTTCCTATTTACTATTCAAGACAAGTAACAGTCCTGAGCACCTCCTATATTTTTCTGGATGGATGTAAACATCCTAAGTAGAAGACAGATGAAAGCGTACTTAACTGATTTTGTAGAAGACGCCAGGGCGATGGAGCGGTTTGAGACGCTGGGCGAGTCGGCCACGCTCCAGCCGGAGTCGGCTCTGGACGGAGAGCGAGCGTCCCGACAGGTGCTCCCCGAGGCTGCTCCCTGTTCTGCAGACGGCTGAGCCCCACCACGTCGTTCTCAGAACGATGTGAAGTCTGGTCGCAAAGTCCTTGCTGTGCGCTGCCACGTTCAGTCTCTTCCTGAGACGTAGAGTTCAGTTAAAAAAAATTTCTTCTATGAAATGGAAAGTTAAGAAAAAGCTGAAAGCAGTTAGGCACTTTCAACAGGCTCTCATTGATTCGGGCATCTCCACAAAATGCTGTCAATGCTTCTGGAAACTCATATATCTGTGAATAAGGTTTCTGTTGTTTTTTCCTTCTTATTTGTAAAAGTTCCTGATTCACAAGCACCTAAATCCTCTTGTAAGCAGTACCCTGTCTATGCAGAAAAACACCTGTTAATGAGGATAGAATGAGGGAAGCTAAAAATTCTTGCCTACTTCCCACAGATCCTTAATTTCTGAAGGGTCCACTGGTGTTGGTTTCCACGTATTTTTAACTGTAGCTTATAATTTGGCTTGTGTACTCCAATACGTGTATGTTTTACAAGGTGCCTCTCCCCATTCCGGCTAGTGGAGAATTCTGTTCCCTTCTTAACACAAGCTTAGGGTGAATCAAACCCCAACGAGGTGAATGACAGTCGTAACAATCATACAAACAGACAAGAGTCGTAGCTCATGATACATCAGTGTAGGTGAGATGGTGGAACAGTGCAGCATAAAAGGGGAGAAAACCCAAATTCAAGCCAGTGTAAAAATACACATATGACCTCTGTTTCCTACATAAACGTGCTCTGACAGGGTCACTGGGGGAGGAGAGACACGACTCCGAGGGCCACACCGTGCCAAAAGCCTTCTGCACGTGACTGTGCACATCACGTCTGGGTCCGGTTCAGGGCGAGGAGGCGAGTTACTGAGAGCTAAGAGTTTCACACACTACTGGATTCGGTTATAAGAGCAGTATCCTTTACGTAAAGGTGAAAGGGAGAAGGCGGGTCTCGGTATGAGCAGGAGACGGCTCAGAACTGTCAATACCATCTGTTGCTGCCATTTATTTGTTTCAGAATAAACGTGGCATTTCAACTCACGCCCAGGGCATCTTACTTCATACCTCTGCTCAAAGCAGGCATGGGAGTCAGATGGAAAGTGGTGTAGACAGTGTGTACATGCGATGGAAAGTGGTGCAGACAGATACATGTGCACACACGTGTATGTGTGATGGAAAGTAGTGTGTACAGTATATAAAGTAGTGTATGCAGATATACATACATGTACGTGTATGTGTGTGTGTGTTCATTACTCATTCTTTGCTCCATTATTTTGGTTTCCTATTAAACAACCCTGATGCAATTGTCAAATCTCTTTTATCTGAAATGTTTCAAGCACAAAATCGGGCTTGACTGAGGACGCTAACTGAATTAGCCGCACCCCCGGTTCTATAGGGTCCAATTGTAAGTCGTCTCCAGCCCTCAGCGCTTAATGACATCTTTCTTTCTTTCTGCCTCTTTTAGTAAAACGAAAGCCAAAGAGAAGTACCAATCCGACGTGTGGTTAGAAACTGAACACCTGACTAAGGGTGAGCTCAGATCTCAAAGGGGGGGGCTAGTTGTTGCCTAGGTCAGGACCTGCTGCCCCCACTCCCATGGGTCCATGTGGCCACGTGAGAGCCAGCTTCCTGCTCAGGTGGAGCAGCCTGAAATCCCAGGTCAGTGTGTGTGTGTGTGTGTGTGTGTGTATGTGTGTGTACTCTTGATAAAATGTTGAAAGAACCATTTTCTTTGGTCTAATTTAATACAATTTGGAGATTTTTCTATCACTGTAAAAGCTTTAAGTGGAACGACCTTTTTTCAGTACCATGAAATAGTTCATAAGAATGTTTTTGTCATCAATACCACTTTCTTATGTTGCGCCAGTCACTGCCTGATTTTGGAACGCTGCCATCTGTCGCAGGCGGAGGCGAGGGCGCTCTGGCCGAGGCTGGGTAAGGCTGGGGCATCACATGTCTGCATGCCCCGAGCTGTCTGAGGTGGTGTGGGGAGACAGTGCATGCTGGGGGGACACCAGGGAGACGCCCAGACTCGCCTGGGATGCTAGTGACTGTCCTC
The DNA here is from genome assembly GCA_004024625.1 of Mellivora capensis. Taxonomy (NCBI): domain Eukaryota; kingdom Metazoa; phylum Chordata; class Mammalia; order Carnivora; family Mustelidae; genus Mellivora; species Mellivora capensis. The sequence continues at coordinate 10,785 of PISX010029984.1, read as the reverse complement.
CACTTCTGGTTTCTGGAGCACCTGCTTTCAGCCATTTCCAACAATTTATTAACTCCTTTCCCCTGCCTCTCATTAAGATTTCTTGGACAATTTCCCATGGATCAGGAAGCTAAGAATTGTCTCATTCCTTAATATATGAGTTCCTTAAATTTTCTTCCACCAAGACAGTATTACTGATATGAGAATTTAATAAAAATAAGCAGTGACCGTTACCTTTAAATGAGGGGATAGTCTGTGCTCTTCACCAAGGCCATTTTTCGTATAAGTCAGTCAGAGGACCTTCGGTGTGTCCGAGCTCTCCTTTCCGTTCACTGCGCGGTTCTGTGGCTCACGCTGGACTGGGTCATGGGGGGGGGGGCCTGCTCCAGCGGACGAATATTCTGGAGGGCAGGGAGCAGGCTAATAAGGAACTCGAGACAGGCAAACTCTGGAAAGCAGAGTGGCTCTTGAAGAAATACGTGTGGACTGACTTTTTTGTGGACAGGAGATGAAACAGTTAAAGAGAACGCGAGTGCCCTTGTGAAGGTGACAAGAGGATGGACTCTAAATCAAGAGACGAGAGGAGGCACTGAACGTGGGAGAAGAGACGCAGAGCATTCGGGTGGAGGCTGCCCGGTCTGGCTGCTCCAAAGTCAAGGCCGCAGTCCTGCCTGCTGCAGAACCACCGGATGGGTCCGTCGGGTGCCACAACAATGACCGGTGGGAGTCCTGACGGGCTTGAGATTTTTTTTTTAAGATTTTATTTATTTATTTACTTATTTATTTATTTTTTTATTTAGTTCGCTGCCTAAAGCACGTCTGTCGCCGTCTTCCAGGGAGGCTGCGAGAGGACGCAGGGCCACTGCCTGGGGCCCTTGGTGCCCCCCGCGGACACGCCGGGTCAGCACGACGCCCCGGAGCGGGCTCTGCGGCCTCCTGGAAGTTCCCGAGGGTCTGGGAATCCCACTGCGCTGCGGCCCTGAAACCGCTGTGGCGCCCGCAAGCGCATGGGAGAGACCTGGGTGTGGCGGGAAACCAGGCTGCAAGTGCGCACAGGATGAAAAGTCGTTTTCGTCCTTTGAGTAAAATAACCAACAAAACATTTCATGCGGTGAGCTGTGCCACGCGTACAGAGAAGGGCACCGGACAGCTGGGAGGCCCGCGCCCGTGTGCACGTGGAGGCATGGCTGGCACCCCGGGGACGCTGGCCTCGGGTGGCAAGTCCTCCCTCCCTGCGGCCGTCCTGCTGCCCCGGGGAACCGACTTACTCGGCGTAGGGTCGTCCTCCAGAACGCAGGTACTGGGGCCTTGCTGTGGGCCGCAGAGCTGGTCTGTGCATGTCACCCACGGGGAGCACAGTGTGTCCAGCTGTCTTTCCGCTCAGTGGTGCATTATACGAATATGGTGGCGCTCGCGTCCCTGTTCCATTGTGCAGAAAACTCTGGGCATGTGTCTGGCTCCAGTCAGGAAACCAGGAGCTGCGTCTGTTGTTTTGTGTTGTTTTATTTTATTTTCAGGATTTATTAAAGAGAGAGAAAGAGAGCGAGCACGCGTGCACAGGCGGTGGGGAGGGCAGAAGCAGAGGGAGACAGAGAACTGTAAGCAGACTCCATGCCCCGTGTGCAGCCCCACGCTCGCCTCAATGTCACGACCCTGAGGTCAAGACCTGAGCCAAAGTCAAGAGTTGGACATTTAACCAACTGAGCCAGCTGGGCACACCATATACCAGTTATTTCAACAGACATTTCATTTTATTAATTTATCTTAAACAGCCTGATTTAGGTGTAATGGATTGATATACCATCGATGAACGTATTTAATGTATATGATCTGACACACACAACGGGGAAGCCACGCCAACGCAACCGACGTACCCATCACCTCCAGAAGCTTCCTGATGCCTCTTTTTCATTGTTGTGGTAAAAACAGTAACACGAGAAGCCCTATTCACAAGTTCTAGGTGCACAGTACAGTATCATTAACTACAGGCACGGTGCTGTGCGGCAAATCTCTAGAACTTACTCATCTTGCAAAACTGAAGCTTTATGCCATTGCCTGACATCGCCCCATTCCTCCTCCCCCGCCAAGCTCTGGTGACCATATCCCACTGTGTGCTTCTGCGAGTGTGACGGTCACAGATTCCTCATCTAAGTGGAATCGTGCAGTATTTGTTCTTCAGTGATGGGCTATTCTACTCCGCATGTCCTCCGGGTTCATCCATGTGGTAAAGGCATTTTACAACAGAGACCTGATAAAACAGGCATCAGAGGACTACGGCAAAAAGCAAACAGTGAGGCAACACCAAGGTAGGAACTGCAAGGAGAAGTTACCACCTCTGGGGCTTTTGAGACAAATGGACGGAGTTGGGATTCAGAACCCAGAAGCCTGGAAGCCAGGCTGGTTCAAGGTCACAGAGTGCGGAAGGGAGCTGAAGACTGGGCCAGTGACCCTGGGAAGCAGACAGAGCTCTGCAGGTGATTCTAGAATCCTGGTGCCCCAGGCAGAGCAAACACCTGAAGTCAGAGATCATCGACGCTAATTCCTGGGGACCACTCTCCCCCCACCATGGTAGTCAGCACAGAGCTGGGGCACACAATGGGCAGATGACATTTTGGCCTGGGACTGTCTCTCAGTAGACCCAGTGGTCCCTGTGTCTAACCTGTGGTGAGGTCCATGGTCACTGAGTGCATCATGGGAATAAACACACTCAAAAACTGTATGAGCCATGCATGACCCCCATGGCCTGGGGCAGCTCCTTGTAGGAAAGTCTCAGGTGGGATTCCAAGAGATCCCGAAGATCCCTGCCACCTGCTGCACAAATGCTAGAAAATCCCCTCCCCCGAGTCTGGGCAGGATGAGTGAGAAGGAGAGGGACCGTCAGCTCCCTTGGCTAAGTCACTCATTAGCTGGCTCTGAGTGAGTGAGAAGGGAGACTGCCCTTGGTGGACCTGATGTAATCAAGCGAACCCTCTCCACGAAGTTCGTGTCAGAGAGACATTCCCCTTGACCTTGAAGATGCAGACCCTATGAGTTTGACAGCTGCAAGGAAAGGAATTCTGCTAACAACCAGGAGAGCTACGAAAGGGATCCAAGCCTCAGGTGATACCCCAACCCTTTCCAACACCTTGAGTCCAGCTTTAGGAGACCTTTGGTGGAGGACCCAGCTCTGCCATGCCCATCAGACTCCTGGACGCCCAGAACCGGGAGCTTACGGACAGGTACGGTTCGAGGGAACGGCTTTGTGCCAGCTGTGCTGCCGTGAGTCAGCAAGGGGAAGCTGACACAAGCAGTAGTCCCCAGGGAGCACCGCATCCAGGAACAGGTGCAGGGCGCAGTGCGAAGACCAGACCAGGCCGGGAGGTCGTCTCCCGTGGTCCCGCACTGCCCGTCTGCTCTGTGCAGCAGCGCACAGCCCGCGCAGAGCTCGAGAGTTTACCGAAACTTCATCACATGGTGACTTCAGCGGAGGCGGCTACTGCACATCTGGTTCCTCTACCGGAGAAGAAGAGCTTGCACACCTGCTTCTTAGTTACCCACCTTACAAATGCTTTTTTCCCTTTTACACCAATTGCTAATTTCCATTTTGTATGCATATTAATGATCCCTATAGCTGCTTTTTGGCTGGTAGGAATTATAAAACAACATTAGTTTCCATACACATATCTATTTCAGAGATGCTAAAATGTAAAAAAAAAAATTACAAATTATAGTTTGTAAAATACGGCCAATGACAACCCTGAAAATAACTGCAGGGAACATGCGGCATGCCGTGCCCAGAAAATAATCAAACAGATCTTCTGGGAATGAAAATTATATGGACATCATTGGCAGGAAATATGTGCAGAACAGAACAGAAGGGAGAATTAATGAATTGTAAGACAAATCCGAACAGGATGGAGAGAGAAAATTCTAGAAAATACAGCAGAGAGGATGAACATAGCAGGCGTGAGGTGAGAGGTTCTAACCAGCATTTGGTCCAGGCTCTGAAGCGTGAGTGGAGAGAACAGAGCAATAGTTGAAAATATAACAGGGAGACTTCTTCAGACTCAGGAGTAGGTCCACAGACTCAAGAAGCTTAGCAAATCGCAGGCGTGATCAATAACAGATCACATCCAGACACGTGCATCTTATGGCATCCTGAGTGCAAAAAGAGAGATTGCCTAAACACGATGGCAGGTGGCATGGTGACAGAATCATCAGAAACTTGGAGAAGAAAGACGCGCTCAAGCGCCATAAGGGCATCGCTGGCGACCTAGAAACACAGCAGAAGTACCTCTCAAGAATGAGGGTGAATTTCTTTCATGTACAGACGAATGAGAACTAAGAGAAGAGAATCTGTCAGCAACACAATCCCACTGAGGGAAGTTCTCGAGAAGGTACTTCAGGCAGAAAGAAAGTGGTCCAGAAGGACGGGTCTAGGATGAAAGAGTAGAGAACAAAGAAGGTGAACACATAAGCAGATGTAAACTAACACTGCCTGATACAACAGTGGACACAGTGTCTAGGGGACTGAAGAACAAAACAAGACAGACTTAACCTGGAGACCATAACATTTAATTCAGGAGAGAGGTAAGCAAATCTACAACAGTCTAACATCTGGGCATTGCCCAGGAAGGAGGGGAAAGGTTTGATCACATTCAGATTTGCAGAGTTAGCGGGGCACGTCTTAATTTCCGGGGAAACTACAAATAGAAGATGAACAGGTTCAAAGGCAGAAGGAGTACTCACGGAGTAAGCTAATCTAATAAGGTGAGACAGGAGAGACAAAGAAACCATGAGCAGATGGGACAGATGGTGATCAAGAACCAAGATGGTGGAAAGACATCTTAGTAACCACTAACCAAACTGATTACAAGAGACAGAAACACTCCAGGGACAAAATAAATACTGTCAGGATAGATACAATAAACTCTAACACAGGGGCACCTGGGTGGCTCAGTAGGTTAAGCCTCTGCCTTCGGCTCAGGTCATGATCCCAGGGTCCTGGGATCGAGCCCCGCATCGGGCTCTCTGCTCAGCAGAGAGCCTGCTTCCTCCTCTCTCTCTCTGCCTGACTCTCTGCCTACTTGTAATCGCTGTCTGTCAAATAAATAAATAAAATCTTAAAAAAAAATAAACTCTAACACATACTACATACTGTCCATGAGGGAAACCTCTGAACTTAAGCTAAAAAAGGTTTTAATGTCAATTAGACATTAACTGAAGGGAGGCTGAGATCACTATATAAATAATTATAAAACCTAACACAAAAAGTATTATTGTCAGTAAAGAAAGTCACGTGATTATATAATGAAAAGCTCCTTTTACCTAGAAGTCATACCAGTTTTAAATATATATGGACCAGTAGTGTGCCTTAGATGCATATAGTAAGAAGAAATAGACAAATCCTCAATGATAAGGTATTACTCAGTAATTTATAGGAAATATTTGAATAAATGATAACAAAACCGATGTACTGGACAAATACAGGACACACAACTAATTCCCAAAGCACTTTCTTCTTAAAATCTCAGAATTTTTTTTTTAAATGGGCAGATGGACTACAAACTAAGTCTCAACAAACATCAGTGGGTTGGACTCATGGAGAGTGTATGTCCTCTGATGGTGAAAGAACAAGGTTAGAGTTAAGTATTTTAAAAATATATGTTAGGGATGCCTGAGTGGCTCAGTGGGTTAAGCCTCTGCCTTCAGCTCAGGTCATGATCCTGGGGTCCTGGGATTGAGTCCCCCATCAGGCTCCCTGCTCAGCAGAGAACCTGCATCTCCCTCTGCCCCTCCACCAGCTTGTGCTCACTCACTCTCTCCCTCTCTCTGACAAAGAAATAAATCTTTAAAACATAAAGTATAATAGGGGTGCCTGAGTGTCTCAGTGGGTTAAAGCCTCTGCCTTTGGCTCAGGTCATGATCTCAGGGTCCTGGGATCGAGCCCCACATCGGGCTCTCTGGTCAGCAGGGAGCCTGCTTCCCCCTCTCTCTCTCTGCCTGCCTCTCTGCCTGCTAGTGATCTGTCTGTCAAATAAATAAAAAAAAATCTTTAAAAATATATGTTAAACTCCTATATGTAAATTAAGAAATACATTTTTAAGTAAACCAGGAGTCAAAGGAGAAATTCTAATGGAAATTAGAGGACAGTTTGGACTAATAACAAAAACAGCACACTTCAGTATTTGTGGAACGCAGCTAAAGCAGTATTTAAAACACATACATAGCCTTCTCTACATAAAATATAAAGAAGAAAGCCTGAAACATTAATGAGCTAAGCATCTGTTTTAGAAGTTATAGAAAAATAGCAATTTAAACGTGAAGAGGGTAGGAGGCAAAAAAATAGTAACTTAGAAGCAAAACTTCATGATATAGAGAAAGTACCAAAATAGAAAGGAACAGTAAAGCCAACAGTTTCAACTTTGATAAAACCAATAAAATTGACAAAAGCATGTGATGATTCAATGAGAAACAAAAATGTGAAGAAAAGGTACATAAGGACAATATAAAAAAATGATAAAAAGGACATCATATCTGAGGCAGATAGTTAAAGATAATGAAGTACATAATAACTTTAGACCATTTTATGAAAAATACATAAGAAAAGTTAGGACAAATTAGAAAATATCAATTATGCAAATCAACTCCAAAATGTGAAAAACCTGAATATTCCTATAATTACTAAAGAAACTGAATCTGTTGTTAATTATCTTCCCACAATAAAATTCTAGGCCCAGGTAGCTTCTATCAAACATTCAAGAATAATTCCAATCTTCTTGAAATCTTCCAGAAGACAGAAAAGGAGGAAATACTTTCTGTGATGGTTAGTTTTGTGAGTCGACATTACTGGGCCACAGAGTGCCCAGATATTTAGTCAAGACGAGTATGTGAGGGTGTTTGGGATGAGATAGCAGTTGAATAGAGAAGATTGCTCCACCCACTGTGGGTGGGCCTCATCCAATCAGTTGAAGGCCCGGATAGATGGCATACACTGACCCTCCTGTGAATAAGAGGGAACTCCTTCTGTTTGACCAAATGGGCAGGGCATTGGTCGTTTCTTGGACTTGAGTTGAAACACTGTCTTTTCTTTGGTCTTAAGCCTGCTGGCCTTTGGTCTGGGACTGACACCTTATAGCTGTCTGAGACCTCCAGCTTGCTGACTGCAGATCTCGGGACTCTGCAGCCTCCATAAGCATGTGAACTAATTCCTTTCAATAAATCTTTGTATGTCTACAAAGTTAGCATTACACATATAAACATATGAAGATACATAAACAATATATATATTTATTTATTACGAAGAAGCAGCTCACATGATTATGGTAAAGAACCGACAAGAGACAGATCTAGATAGATGTACTTCCCCTGTCGGATCTGTTCCTCTGGACAGCTCTGACCAGGAAGGATTTTGGTGTCCAGAAGTAAAGTCTCTTCCAACAAATACTTAGAAATGAGGAAGTGGCTTTGGAGCTGGGTGATGGGCAAGGCTGGGAGAGGCTCACAGCACAGCCAGAAAAGGCCCAGACTGCCAGGAAGGGTCTATGAGTAGATAATAGGCGTTCCGGGTGATTCTGGTGCGAGCCGGAAGGGAAAGTGGGGATCTGGGTAGGAGGCCTCCATCTTCTTAGAGAACACATAAATCATCACGGCAGGGTGCTGGTGGGATATGGACATGAAAGGCTGTTCTAGACAGTTCTCAGACGGAAAGGAGGAAGAGCTTACTGGAAAGCCAAGGGGAAACAAACTTTGTTGTAAAGGAGCAGAGAACGTGGCTGAACTGTGTTCTAGGGTTTTGTGGCGGGCAGAACGTGCCCTGTTCAGCAGAGGGGACTTCGAGGCCAAGTGCCGGAGGTCTGGGTTGGGTCCTCATCACAGCGAGAGGACAGGAATGAGTTGAAAGAAGGACTCGTCAAGCAGCCGGGAGCCAGAGGGAGAGTACCCTGTGGAGGGGCAGAGACTCAAAGGGAGGAGGAGGCCAGCAAGAGGGACCAGATGCTGTGGGGAGCCCGGGCTGCCTGGGGCCACGGTAGCTGGGGGGGGGCAAGGAAGGATCCTCCCCGGGGTCCTTGGAGGGAGCCTGGCCCTGCCTGCGTGCCTCCAGCCTCTAGAATGTCTACCTTCATCCACGGGTTGTTTCCACTGTCCCTGCAGGCTTGTCTGAGGCTCTGCCACACACTACAGACTCGTTGAGTCTTGGACAGGGAAGGGCAGTGTCAAGGCCTCGTGGAAACAAAGACTGTATCAACCGAGAAACAGACGACTCACTGGAGCAGCCTGCTCTCCGCCCCAGGGTGCGGGGAATGAGAACTAACTAAGAAGTGCTCAAAGCGCTGAAGGAGATCTCGTTATGGTCACTTCTTTGGTTATGTAGGATGCTGTTGCTGCCCCATGTTCTCTGTTGTGTTTTGCTGAGTAGATAGAAAAGCCTTTTCTTCTTGATCCACTTCTAACCCTGGATTTAATAGACTATGCTTCCAAACTGAAATAAAACATTGTTCACATTAAAAAAGAAAAGGAATCAGAAACTAGAACTTTAGAAAATTCTCAAGCCTGTCCATATCACTAAAAAGGATAAAGCTTTTTCTGCATCACCATTTGATAAAGACATCAGGGCTGTGACTCAGGGATTTAAGCAGCCCTGTAGGCAGGGACCAGGAACAGAGATGCATTAAAGCCTCAGAGAGGCTGCCGGTTTGGAGGGAAAGGGACAGAGATGGCTGCGGGAAGGGAGGACTGGATTTTATAGGGCTGGACCACAGAGCTACCAGGCAGTGAACGTGCACCCTTCCTTAGCAAAGGGACAATGACCCTGAGGGCAATTCAGAGACCCTAAGAGCTGGGGCGCCTGAGGGCTCAGTCAGTTAAGTGTTTGCCTTCAGCTCAGGTCTTGATTTCAGGGTCCTGGGATCCAGCCTGGAGTCGGGCTCCCTGCTCAGCAGGAAGCCTGCTTCTCCCTCTTGTCCCTGGCTCAAGCTCTCTGTCACTATTTCTGTTTCTTTCTCAAATAAATAAATAAATAAATAAATAAATAAAATCTTTAAGAACAAACAAGCAAACAGAGACCATAAGGGCTGACCCTCTCACCGCAAGCCCGGGGGCAAGGCTGTGTCTGTCCTTGGTTTCAGAGGGCAGAACTGCTACAGAGCACCAGGTGGGCCCGGGAAGGGTGGCTGGGGCCTTGGCGGGCCTGGGTGGGAGCACACGCAGCCAAACCGGTTGATTCTCCAGCCTTAAGATGGGCTGGTATTTGCCTTTTTAGACTTGCCCGGGACCTGCCACTCCTTCCTTCTTTCCCGTTTCTCCCCTTTTGGAGTGGCAAGGTCTCCCCCTGGGCCTGTCCCACCAGTGTATTTTGGAAGCAGTTACCTGTACTTTCAAAGATTCCCTGCTGGAGAGGAATTTGCCTCGGGACGAATCTACTTCCAATCCCTCCCAGACCTGATTTAGGTGATTCTGGGACAGGACCTCAGACTTCTGACTTAGAGGTGGTGCTGATGGCAATGGTATTCCGTGGAGCGAATCAAAGATAATAGAGGTTGTTTTCAGTATGTCACATTGTTACTGCCCAAACGTGGAACATCTTTGTGAAACACCAAATCTGACCTTTAATGAGCTTAGTTGTACAACGGAAATTCCCATGATGCTGAACACGAAAAATTATTTTGAAAAATTGCTGAACTGAATCCAGTTATATACATAAAAAACGAAAAACCAAAAACCACAATCTGGCTGATTTGGTGCCAACCCAGTAAGGCAAAGTTCGACACCAGAAAATGAATCAGCATAACGTATTAACAGATTAAAAAAAAAGTCTTATTACATTAAAATCATAAAAATATCTGATAAAGTTCAATATCTTTTTTTTAAAGATTTTATTTATTTATTTCACAGACAGAGATCACAAGTAGGCAGAGAGGCAGGTAGAGAGAGAGGAGGAAGCAGGCTCCCCTCAGAGCAGAGAGCCCCAATGGACCCCAAGATCATGACAAAAGTCAGTATGTGAAATAAATTCTAAGTATAGACTATACTGTGACTATCATGTTGATACACAGAAATCAAATGGATTTCCATATCAGATGAGAATATCATGTAATTACCCTTTTTAAAAACAGACATCATTAACAATAGCATAAGAAATCGAGTATTTAGAAATAAATCTAATAGTAGCTAAAAGACCCCTGGGAAGAAATATTATAAAATCATAAAGAGGGGCATCTGAAAAGGCCTGAATGAAATAGGGCAGTGCTACATTCCTAGACTGAAAGACCTGATACTATAAAGATCTCAATTCCCCTTAACTGATTGTGTACCAGTTCAACCAACATTCTATCAAGATTGAAGATTCGATAGACTACATCAAGATTCAATATAATCCTGATAAAAATCCCAATCCCCCCCCCCATGGAACTTGAAATGTACATGGAAATGCAAAAGAGCAAGCAAGAAAGAATGTTTTTGAAGATGAATTGGCTGAGCTTGCTCTATAAAATGTCAAGATGTTAAAGAATGGTTGCCAAACTCTGGAAAGAACCAAGATGCCCTTCAACAGACGAATGGATAAAGAAGATGTGGTCCATATACACTATGGAGTATTATGCCTCCATCAGAAAGGATGAATACCCAACTTTTGTAGCAACAGGGACGGGACTGGAAGAGATTATGCTGAGTGAAATAAGTCAAGCAGAGAGAGTCAATTATCATATGGTTTCACTTATTTGCGGAGCATAACAAATAACACGGAGGACATGGGGAGATGGAGAGGAGAAGGGAGTTGAGGGAAATTGGGGGGGAGATGAACCATGAGAGACTATGGACTCTGAAAAA
>PISX010029983.1:0-12472 GCA_004024625.1 Mellivora capensis | reverse complement strand
CGCTGGTAGTCAAAACGAGGCCTCTGAGCAGAGACACCTGGGCACCAAAGCTAGGGTTCAGATTCGGGCCTAAGGGCCTGTATCCGGACCCATCTTCTGTCTCTCAGGACATCTGGCTGAGTGTCTGAGGTAAGGTAGTTGCTCAGCTTGTGTAAGAATGCCCCTGTCTGTCCAGGGCAGCCTACATTATTGGGATGGCGTCTGGGGCTTGGAGGGTTCTTCATCTCTGTAGGGTGTTTGCCCCTGGAATGGGCACAGATCTTTGGAGAGGGCAGGAACAGTCTTGAAGTTTGACTCCAGAGGCCGCAGCCTGGCTGTGGGGACCGAAGTCTGAAAACAGAAACTTGGCTTAGGTTTGGGGCAGAGGATATGGCAGGCCCGATCTATAGAGCGTGAGGGGAACTCCTCGGGATCTAAAAGAAGGGTGAGTGTGAGGTGGTCGCTAGGGTTTTGTCTCTTGATTTTGTGTCAAGGATGGCCGTGGAATGTAGGGACGGCCTCATGGGTCATGGAAGAGTCTCCCTCGCGGGTTATGTGGCCTGGTTACCAAGAACTTGGGATCATTCTCTGGGAAGGGAGGTATCTGTTTTCTGCCTCAAGTGTCTCTCCAAAAAAGGGCATCCCAAGCATACCCTGCAAATAGGCGCCTGGAAACCCCAAACTCTGGTTAGCATTAGGGGCCTAGGGGCATGGGAAACCCCATATGCGGGCTCTTGGAACAGCCACTGAAAGGCTTTCTTTGAAAACTGGGCTCTCGCCGAGGTTTCCCATGCCTGTTTGTGCCCATGGTGTCCCTCAAGCATGGGCGTGGCTTCATCGGCCGTGCAGGTCGATCCTATCCTGAAGGCTTGACACCATGCCAACAGCAAGATTTCCTACCATGGGGAAGGAGGAGTTCTGATTTGTGCATCGGCTGCCCCCCTGTGTAGGGAATGGAGATAAGGTCTAGGTTCAGATGCCTTAAAATCCCGGTTGTGAAGAAATGACTGAAAAAGGCTTTGGCGGGTCCAATGTGCTGGCTATGCGGCCAGCTGTCTCGATGTTTGTTGGAGGTTCTGGGCTCAGGGTGTGTCAGACAGAGCATTAGTGTCCAGGGAAGCCTATGAAATGAAGGTGCAGTCGAGGGCCATGCAGGTTGATCCTCATTTGGGGTTTCTGGGCAGCCCCAGAGGGCAATGTTTTCTTCTGTTGGGCAGGCAGGGTGCTGCGTTGTGGCTCTGGAATTCCCAGTCTGGAGGGCTTGTGGGCCAGGAGTGTGAGGACAGAAGCCCATAAACACAAGCTAGGGTTAGGTTTCGGGCTGAGGGAACGGAAGATCCACTTTGCAGAGAATGAATCGAGATCGCCTGCCTCTAAAGTCAGGGCGAGTATCAGACGTTGGTTCAACCTTTAGTTTGTGTCCATCATGGCCCCTTCATGAAGGGTGGGCCACATGAGGCCCTGGAGGTTGTTCCATGCTGGGGTTTGTAAGCTGTTCCAGACCCCAAGGTTTACTTCTGAGGGGATGTCGAGTCCTGAGGGATGGTTCAAGGACACCCCATTCGGAATGACTCGGGAGCCCAGTTGTAAGTATGGATGCCTGGAAGCCCCACCACGCATTCCCACTGGCTCCTAGAGACAAGGCAGGTTCGATCTGCTGGATCTGGGGTGAGCTACCCAGGGGTCTGTGTTGAAATAGACTCTCCTGAGGATGGGTCATAATGTGGGTTTGTGTACATAGAGACCTTGGAATGTGGCGGTAGCTCAGGGGCCCTGCAGGATTCTCCTAGCTGGAGCATTTGACACAGCTCCAAGGAGCAAGCTTCCCTTGTGGAGAAGAGAGGTGTTCTGTTTGGTGCTGCAAGAAACCCTCATATGCTGGTATTCAAAACCAGGCCTCTGAGGAGAGACCCCTGGGCACCCAATCTAGGGTGCAGATTCGTGCCGAGGGGCCTGTCCTGTTCAATCTTCTGTCTCTGAGGATATCTGTCTAAGTGTCTAATTGGAGGTAGTTGCACAGCTTGTGTCAGAATTCCCCTGTCTGTCCAGGGGGTATTGGGATGGCCTCGGGGTCCTTGGAGATTTCTTCCCACTCTGTAGGGTGGTAGCCATTGGAATGGGCAGAGATTCCTTGGAGAGGGCAAGCACAGTCCTGTGGTTTGACTCCAGAGGCCTATGCCTGGAGAGTGTATGGGCCAGGGCTGTGGGGACCGAAGTCTGAACACAGAAACACGGCTTAGGCTTGGGACCGAGGGTAGGGCAGGCCCGATCTACAGAGCGTGAGTGGAGCTCCTTGGGATCTCAAAGAAGAAGGAATGTGAGGTGGTCGAGCAGGCTTGTGTCTCTGGATGTTGTGTCAAGGATTGCAGTGTAATGTAGGGGTGGCCTCATGGACCATGGATGAGTCTGCCTCTCAGGATATGTGACCAGGCTCCCAAGAGTTTCAGGTCATTCTCTGGGAAGGGAGGAGTCCTGTTTTCTGCCTCAGGTGTCACTCCAAAAGAGGGCATCCCCAGCACGGCCCTGGGAATGGGCACCTGGAGAACCCGAACTCTGGTTAGGATTGGGGCCTACAGGCAGGGCAAGACCCATATGCCTGCTCTTGGTCCAGACACTTAGAGGCCTTCTATGAAAACGGAGCTCCCACCGAGAGCGCAAAGGGGGTGTTTGTGCCTAGGGTGGCCCTTATGTGTGGGGGTGGTCTCAGGGGCCACACAGCTTTCTCCCACACTGAGGGTAGGACACCCAATCGAACATCAAGTTTTCCTGCCATGGGGAAGTAGGATTAGGCTTTTGTGCTTCAGGTTCCCCCAGGGGCAGGGATTTGAGCTAAGGTCAGGGGACAGATGCCTGAATATCCAGGTTGGGTAGAGATGACGGTCTTGGGTCCTGGCAGGTACCACCTCTTGGATATGGGGCCCGCTCTCTGGGTCTTCACAGGAGATCAGGGCTCAGGCCATGTCAGACAGAGCATTCGAGCCCAGGGCGGCGTCTGCTATTGCGGTGCCCTCCAGGGTTGTGCAGGTTGATCCTCATGTGGGTTTTCTGGGCAGACCTATAGGGCAACCTTCTCTCTGGTGGGCAGGCAGAATGCTGCGTTGTGGCTCCAGAATTGCCAAATGGGAGGGCTTGCAGGCCAGGAGGGTGAGGACGGAAGTCTGGAAACACAAACTCCAGGGAAGTACAGTGCCGAGCGAATGGCAGTTCCAATGTGCAGCAGCTGATTCGACATCTTCAGCACCTGAGGAAAGGCAAGTGTCAGATGGCTGCTCCCGCTGGAATTTGTGTCCATGGTGCCAGAGTCATGGAGGGGGCCTCAGGAGTCCATGGAGGTTTTCCCACGCTGGGGCTTGTGAACTGCTCCTATCAGCAAGGCTTTCTTCTGCGGGACAGGGGAGTCCGGTTTGATGTCCGGCCCTGACCCAAATGTGCAGTCTGACACACCCTGAGCACCTCCCTCCAGGCAGACACCCAAGTCAATGGCCCTGAGTCAGAAGATTTAAACTGACATGCCCCTAGGACCTCATCTGTACCCTCCCTTAGGTTTTCAGGCATCTGTCCCAAAGGACCTGTTCTGGAATACAAACATAGGGTCCAGCATGTGGTCCCTGAGCCACAGATCAGATCTCCTCCTGTTCCCAGAAGGAAAAATGGCTCTTGCAATCTGTGTCCAACCCTCAGGGGAGGAGAATCCTGCATGGCCCCTGAGCCCCGCCACATTCTAAGGTCTCCCTGGACACCAGCCAGCATTGTGACCCATCAGCATGAGACTCCATGTCAACTCAGCCCCTTGGTTCTTCGCCCCAGAGCCAGCAGATGGACCATGCCATGTTCCTCGGCTGCAATGGGAAGGTGAGGTGGTCTGTGCAGGCATCCATGCGAAGAGCTCTGCTACCCAATCTTTCCCTGTGGGCGACCCTGGAGCGGTCCAGAGTGGCTTAAGAAATTGGGTTGGGCTCTGGGGCATTGCAGGCTTCTCCGAATCGGGAGGGTTTGGGCAACTGTGACGGGCAGAGTTTTCTTCTGCAAGGCAGGCACAGTCCTACAGTGTGGCTCCCGATGCCCCAAACTGGAGGGCATGTGGGCCAGGGCTTTGGGGACAGAGTCTGCAAACACAAACTCTGGTTAGGGTTAGGGGCGAGGTGATGGCAAGCCCGATCTGTGGAACCTGAGTGCAGCTCCTCGATATCTGAAATTAGGGCGCCTGGGAGGCGGGAGAGCAGGCTTTTCTGTCTGGATTGTGTGTCCAGGAAGGCCGTGGAATGCTTGGGTGGCACCATGGGGCCATGGGAGATTCTTCCTCTTTGGGGATTCGGCCCGCTCCCAAGAGTTTGGTGTCTCTGTGAGTGAAGGGAAGAGTGCTGTTTTCCGTCTCAGGGTTCCCCCCAACACAGGGAATCCAGAGCCTTGTTCTGGGTGCAGGAATCGTGAAATCCCCAGGGAGGTTTAAGATTTGTGCCTAGGGCCGAAGCAGGGCCGGTATGCGGCCTCCTGGTGCAGCCACCATGAGAGCTTGTTTGACAGTGGGCTCAGGCTGAGGTTCCCAATGCCTGTTTGTGCCCAGAGCGGCCCTCATGAGTTGGCGTGGTCTCAGGGGCCACACAGTTGGCTCCTACTCTGAGGGTTGGACACCCATCCCAACAGCAAGGTTTCCTGCCATGGGGACAGAGGAGTAGTCTTTTGTGCTTCAGAGTCCCCCAGACGCAGGGCTTTGAGTTAAGGTCTAGGGACAGATGCCTGAATACACAGGTTGGGTAGAGATGACAGCCTCGGGCCCTGGCAGGTCCCACCTCCTGGATATGGGTCCGCTCTCTGGGTGCTTGACAGGAGATCAGGGCTCAGGCCGTGTCTGACAGAGCATTCGTGCCAAAGGCGGCATCTGCTATTGCAGTGACCTCGAGGGCCGTGCAGGTTGTTCGTCATGTGGGTTTCCTGGGCAGACCCATAGGGCAACCTTCTCTCTGGTGGGCAGGCAGAAAGCTGTGTTGTGGCTCCAGAATTGCAAATCTGGAGGGCTTTCGGGCCAGGAGGGTGAGGAAGGAAATCTGGAAACACAAGCTCCAGGGAAGTACAGTGCCGAGCGAATAGCAGTTCCAATGTGCAGCGGCTGATTTGACATCTCCAGCACCTGAGGAAGGGCGAGTGTCAGATGACCACTCCCCCTGGAATTTGTGTCCATGTTGGCCGAGTCTTGGAAGGGGGGCCTCAGGAGTCCATGCAGGTTTCCCCACGCTAGGGCTTGTGAGCTGCTCCTAATAGCAAGGTTTTCTTCTGCGAGACAGGGGAGTCCAGTTTGATGGCTCCAGGGGCCCCCACAGGGAAAGATTTGGTAGCAGAGCTCTCCGCATGGATGCCTGGATAGCCCACATCGCCTTCCCATTGCTACAGAGGAACATGGCACGTTCCATCTGCTAGCTCTGGGGTGAAGAAACAAGGCAGCTGAGTTGACATGGTGTCTCGTGCTGATGGTTGGTGTCCAGGGAGACTTTAGAATGTAGTGGGGGCTCAGGGGCCATGCAGGATTCTCCTCCCCTGAGGGTTGGACACAGATTCCAAGAGGCATTTTTCCTTTTGGGGACAGGAGTTGTTCCGTTCTGTGGCTCAGGGCGCACATGCTGAACCCTGTGTTTGTATTCCAGAACAGGCCTTTGGGGTGAGATGCCTGAAAAGCTAAGGGAGGGTTCCTATGAGGTCCTAGGGGCATGTCAGTTTCAATCTCCTGCCTCAGGGCCATTGACCTGGGTGTCTGCCTGTAGGGAGGTGCTCAGGGTGCGTCAGACTGAGCATTTGGGTCCAGAGCAGCCTACAAAATTGAGGTGGGCTCCAGGGCCTTGCAGGTTTCTCCGAATTGGGAGGGTTTGGACAACTGTGATGGGCAGAGTTTCCTTCGGGAGGGCAGGCACAGTCCTGCCGTGTGGCTCCAGGAGTCCCATCCTAGAGGGCATTTGGGCTAGGGCTTTGGGGACAGAGTCTTCAAACACATACTCGGGTTAGGGTTAGGGGCTAGGTGATGGCAAGCCTGATCAGCGGACCCTGAGGGCACCTCCTCGGTATCTGAAATTAAGGCGCCTATGAGGCAGGATCGCAGGCTTTTCTGTCTGGATTGTGTGTCCAGGAGGGCTGTGGAATGCAGGGGTGGCCTCATGGGGCCATGGGATATTCTTCCTCTCTGTGGATTCGGCCCGGCTCCCAAGAGTTTGGTGTTTCTGTGTGGGAAGGGAAGAGTGCTGTTTTCCATCTCAGGGTTCCCCCCAACACAGCGAATCCAGAGACGTTTTCTGGGTGCGGGCATTGTGAAATCCCCAGGGAGGCTTACGATTTGTGCCTAGGGCCGAAGCAGGCCCGTTATGCCGGCGCCTGGTGCAGCTACCGCGAGGGCTTGTTTGACAGTGGGCACAGGCTAAGGGTCCCAATGCCTGTTTTTGCCCAGGGCGGCCCTCAGACTGGGCGTGGTCTGAGGGGCCATGCAAGTCTCCCACTCTGAGGGTTGGACACCCATCCCAAGAGAAAGGTTTCCTGCCATGGGGATGGAGGAGTAGTCTTTTGTGCTTCAGGTTCCCCCAGAGGCAAGGGCTTTGAGTTAGGTTCTGGGGACAGATGCCAGAATGCACAGGTTGGATAGAGATGACAGCCTCAGGCCCCAGGAGGTCCCACCTCCTGGATATGAGGCCCGCTCTCTGGGACTTGAAGGAGATCAGGGTTCAGGCTGTGTCAGACAGAACATTTGTGCCCAGGGCGGTGTCTGCTATTTCGGTGCCCTCGAGGTCCGTGCAGTTTGATCCTCATGTGGGATTTCTGGGCACACCCTGAGCCACCCTTCTCTTTGGTGGGCAGGCAGAATGCTGTGTTGTGGCTCCAGAATCGACAATCGGGAGGGCTTGTGGGCCAAGAGGGTGAAGACAGAAGTCTGGAAACACAAGCTCCAGGGAAATTCAGTGCCGAGAGAATGGCAGTTCCAATGTGCAGCGGCTGATTCGACATCTCCAGCATCTGAGAAAGGGTGAGTTTCAAATGTTCGCCTCCGCTGGAATTTGTGTCTATGGTGGCCAAGTCATGGAAGGGGCCTCAGGAGTCCATGGAGGTTTTCCCACGCTGGGTCTTTTGAGCTGCTCCTATCAGCAAGGTTTTCTTCTGCGGGATAGGGGAGTCCAGTTTGATGGCTCAGGGTCCCCCACAGGGAAAAATTGGGTAGCAGAGCTCTCTGCATGGACGCCTGGATAGCCCACATCGCCTTCCCATTGCTACCGAGGAACATGGCATGTTCCTTCTGTTGGCTCTGGGGCGAAGAACCAAGGGGGCTGAGTTGACATGGAGTCTCATGCTGATGGGTCACAATGCTGGTTGGTGTCCAGGAGACCTTTGTATGTGGCGGGGGCTCTCAGGGGCCATGCAGGATTCCCCTAACCTCCTGAGGGTTGGACACAGATCCCAAGAGCCATTTTTCCTTCTGGGGACAGAAGGTGATCCATTCTGTGGCTCAGGTACCACAAGCTGAACCATATGTTTGTATTCCAGAACAGGCCCTTGGGGAGAAATGCCTGAAGACCTAAGGGAGGGTTCTGATGAGGTCCTGGGGCTTGTCAGGTTAAATCTTCTGCCTCAGGGCCATTGACCTGGTTGTCTGCCTGGAGGGAGGTGCTCAGGGTGTGTCAGACTCTGCATTTGGGTCCACAGCGGCCTATGAAATTAGGGTGGGCTCCAGGGCTTTGCAGGTTTCTCCGAATTGGGAGGGTTTGGGCAACTGTGATGGGCAGATTTTCCTTCAGGAGGGTAGGCACAGTCCTAAAGTGTGGCTCCAGAGGCCTGATCCTGGAGGGCATGTGGGCCAGGGCTTTGGGGACAGAGTCTGCAAACACAAACTCGGGTTAGGGTTAGGGGCAAGGTGATGGCAAGCCCGATCTGTGGAACCTGAGTGCAGCTCCTCGATATCTGAAATTAGGGCGCCTGTGAGGCGGGAGTGCAGGCTTTTCTGTCTGGATTGTGTGTCCAGGAGGGCTGTGGAATGCAGGGGTGGCCTCATGGGGCCAGGGGATATTCTTCCTCTTTGGGGATTCTGCCCGGCTCCCAAGAGTTTGGTATCTTTCTGGGGGAAGCAAAGAGTGCTGTTTTCCATCTCAGGGTTCCCCCCAACACAGGGAATCCAGAGACGTGTTCTGGGCGTGTGTGTCGTGAAATCCCCAGGGAGGTTTAGGATTAGGACCTAGGGCCCCGGTATGCAGGCTCATGGTCCAGCTACCACGAGATCTTATTTGATATTGGGCTCAGGCTGAGGGTCCCAATGCCTGTTTGTGCCCAGAGCGGCCCTCATGAGTGGGCGTTGTCTCAGGGGCCACACAGCTGGCTTCCATTCTGCGGGTTGGACACCCATCCGAACAGCAAGGTTTCCTGCCATGGGGATGGAGGAGTAGTCTTTTGTGCTTCAGGTTCCCCCAGAGGCAGGATTTTGAGCTAAGGTCTGTGGACAGATTCCTGAATACCCAGGTTAGGGAAGAAATGACGGCCCTGGGCCAAGGCAGGTCCCATCTACTGGATGTGGGGCCCTTGATCTGGGTGGCTGACAGGAGGTCGCGGCACAGGCTGTCAGACAGAGCATTCGTTCCCAGGATGGCCTCTGATATTGGGGTGCCCTCGAGGGCCATGCAGGTAGATCCTCATGTGGGATTTCTGTGCAGACCCATAGCACACCTCCTCTTTGTGGTTGGCAAGCAGAATGCTGCTTTGTGGCTCCAGAATTCTCAATGTGGAGGGCTTGTGGGCCAGGAGTGTGAGGACGGAAGTCAGAAAAAACAAGCTATGGATCAGTCCAGTGATGAGCCCATGGAACTTCCAAAGTGCAGCAGCTTATATGAGTTTTCCAGCCTCTGACTAAGGGCGAGGGTCAGATGTTCACGCACGTTGGAGTTTGTGTCCAGAATGCCCGACTCTTGGATTGGTGGCCCTTTTAGGCCATGGAGGTTATCCCATGCCGGGGCTTGTGAGCTTCTCCAAACAGCAACTTTTTTTTACGGGATAGGGGATTCAGTTTTGATGTCCCCATTGTCCCCCATCTGGAATGAGTTGGTAGCACAACTCTCTGCATGGATGCCTGAGAAGCCTACCTCGCATTATCATTGCAGCTGAGGAACGTGGCAGGTTCGAACTGGTGGCTCTGGTGTGAAGCAACAAGGGGGCTGAGTTGACATGGAATCTCATGCTGATGGGTCACAATGCTGGTTTGTGTTCAGGGAGAAATTAGAATGTGGCTGTGGCTCAGGGGCCATGTAGGATTGTCCTATCCTGAGGGGTAGACACAGCTCCCAAGAGCAAGTTTTCCTCCCGGGGACAGAAGTGGTTTCAGATGTGCGGCTCAGGGACCACATGTGGGATCCTAAGTTGGTCTTGCAGAATAGGGCTCTGGCGACAGATGTCTGAAAACCTAAGCTTGGGTTCTGAGGATTGCCTAGGGGCATGTCAGGTTCAATCTTCTGAGTCAGAACATTGACCTGGGTGTCTGCCTGGAGGAAGGTGCTCAGTGTGTGTCAGCCTGCGCCCTTGCAGGCAGAGAACTCTCCTAAATTGGGTTGGGCTCAGCGGCCTTGCAGGTTTCTCCTCATATGGAGGGTTTGGGCAACGATGCTGGGCAGAGTTTCCTTCTGGAGGGCAGCCACAGTCCGGTGTGGCTCCAGAAGCCACAACCTGGAGGGCATGTGGGCCAGGGCTTTGGGGACAGAAATATGCAAATACAAACAAACTCAGGTTAGGGTTAGGTATGAGGTTATCACAAGCGCTATCTGCAGTCCCTGAGGGCAGCTCCTCATGATCTGAAATGTGGTCAACTGGTAGGCGGAAATGCAGGCTGTTCAGTCTGGTTTTTTTGTGCAGGATGGCCCTGAATGCATGGGAGGCCTCATGGGGACATGGGAGATTCTTCCTTTCTGGGGATTCTGCCTTGCTCCCAAGAGTTTAGTATCTTTCTGGGGGAAAGGAAGAGTGCTGATTTCCATCTCAGGGGTCCCCCCAAAACAGGGATTCCAGAGATGGACTCTGGGTCTAGGCATTTTGAAAACCGCAACGAGCCTTAGGACTGGGGACTAGGGACATGGCAGAACCGGTATGCAGGTTCCTGGTCCAGCTACTGAGAGGACCTGTTTGAAAGCAGACTCAGGCTGACGGTCACAATGCCTGATCGTGCCCAGGGCTGCCCTCATGAGTAGGCGTTGTCTATGGGACATGCAGCTGGCTCCCACACTAAGGGTTGGGCACCCACCCCAACAGCAAGGTTTTTTTGCCATGGGGAAGGAGGAGTAGTCTTTTGGGCTTCAGGTTCCCCCAAAGGCAGGGACTGGAGATAAGGTCTCCGGACAAATGCCTGAATACCCAGGTTGGGGAGAGATGATGGCCCCGGGCCATGGCAGGTCCCACCTGCTGGATGTGGGGCCCGCGATCTGGGTGGCTGACAGGAGGTTGAGGCTCAGGCTGTGTCAGACAGAGCATTCGTGCCCAGGATGACCTCTGATATTGGGGTGCCCTCGAGGGCCGTGCAGGTTGATCCTCACGTGGGGTTTCTGGGCAGACCCATAGCGCACATCCTCTGTGTGGTTGGCAGGCAGAATGCTGCATTGTGGCTCCAGAATTCCCAAGGTAGAGCTCTTGCGGGCCAGGAATGTGACAACGGATGTCAGAAAACACAAGCTATGATTCAGCCCAGTGCCGATTGCATGGCCTTTCCAAACTGCCGCAGCTGATCGAGATGTCCAGCACCTGAGTAAGGGCAAGTGTCAGATGTTCGCTCACCCTGGAGGTGTGTCCATGATGGCCAACTTATGGAGTGGTGGCCCTTTGAGGCCACAGAGGTTATCCCTCACCAGGGCTTGTGAGCTACTCCAAACAGCAACGTTTCCTTCTGCAGGATAGGGTTTTCCGTTTTGATGGCTCCAATGTCCCCCATCTGGAATGATTGGGTAGCACAACTCTCCACATGGCTGCCTGCAAAGCCCAACTCGCTTTACCATTGCAGCCGATGGCACGTGGCAGGTTCGATCTGGTGGCTCTGGGGTGAAGCAACAAGGGGGCTGAGTTGACATGGAGTCTCATGCTGATGGATCACAATGCTGGTTTGTGTCCAGGGAGACCTTAGAATCTGTTGGCGTTTCAGGGACCACGCAGGATTGTCCTATCCTGAGGGTTGGGCACAGCTCCCAAGAGCAAGTTTTCCTCCTGGGGACAGGAGTGTTTTCAGTTGTGCGGCTCAGGGAACACATGTGGGACCAAAGTTTGTCTTTGAGAATAGGCCTCTGGCGACAGATGCCTGAAAACCTAAGCTCGGGTTCCGAGGATTGCCTAGGGGCATTTCAGTTTCAATCTTCTGAGTCAGGCCATTGACCTGGGTGTCTGCCTGGAAGCAGGTGCTCTGGGTGTGGCAGACTGCATACTTGTTGCCAGAGAGCTCTACGAAATTGGGGTGGACTCAGGGGCCTTGCTGGTTTCTCCTAATGTGGAGGGTTTGGGCAATGGTGCTGGGCAGAGTTTCCTTCTGGAGGGCAGCTACAGTCCTGTGGTGTGGCTCCAGAGGCCGCAACCTGGAGGGCATGTCGGCCAGGGCTTTGGGGACAGAAACCTGCAAACACAAACTCGGGTTAGGGTTAGGGACAAGGTGATCGCAAGCATGATCTGCAGACCTTGAGGGTAGCTCTTCTGGATCTGAAATGAGGGCGACTGGTAGGCGGAAGTGCAGGCTGTTCTGTCTGGATTGTGTGTCCAGGATGGCCCTGAATGCAGGGGCGGCATCATGGGGACTTGGGAGTTTCTTCCTGTCTGGGGATTCTGCCCTGCTCCCAAGAGTTTGGTGTCTTTCTGGGGGAAGGGAAGAGTGCTGTTTCGATCTCAGGGGTCCTCCCAAAACAGGGATTCCTGAGACAGGCTCTGGGTCCGGGCACTTTGGAAAACCCCAATGAGCCTTAGGATTCGGACATGGGGCGTCACAAGCCCTGTATGCGGGTTCCTGGTTCAGCTACCAAGGGTGCTTGTTTGAAAGTGGGCTCAGGCTGAGGTACAAAATGCCTCTTTGTGCCTAGGGCGGCCCTCATGACTGGGTGTGGTCTCATGGACCATGCCTGGAAACCCCTCCTAGCATTCCCATTGGTGCCTATGAATAATGAAGGTTCCCTCTGCTGCCTCCAGGGCGAGCAACCAAGAAGTATGAGTTGAAATGGAGTCTCATGCTTTTGGGTCACAATGTGGGTTTGTGTCCATGAAGACTTTGGAATGTGGCGGTGGTCAGGGGCCAAGCAGGATTCTCATGCCCTGAGGCTTTGACACAGCTCCACATAATAGGTTCCCTTCTGGGGACAGAGGGTATTCTGTTTTGTGCTCAGGGACCCCCTATGTTGGTATTTGAGACCAGGCCTCTGGGTACAGATGCCTGAAAACTTAAGCTAAGGTTCAGGTTAGGGCCTAGGGGAATATCAGGTTCAATCGTCTGTCTCCAGGGCCATTTACCTGGGTGTCTGCCTGG
>PISX010029982.1:0-21098 GCA_004024625.1 Mellivora capensis | reverse complement strand
AGAAGGGAGTTGAGGGAAATTGGGGGGGAGATGAACCATGAGAGACTATGGACTCTGAAAAATAACCTGAGGGTTTTGAAGGGGCAGGGGGTGGGAGGTTGGGGGAGCCTGGTGGTGGGTATTGTGGAGGGCACGCATTGCATGGAGCACTGGGTGTGGTGTAAAACTATGAATTCTGTTACGCTGAAAAGAAATAAAACAAAAAAAAGAAGATGTGGTATGTATGTATGTATGTGTGTATATATATATATATATACATATATATATATGTAATGGACGACTATTTGACCTATATGCAAATTTTATATGTAGTACTTTAATAATAATTTTCTCCAAAATATTTGCTACTTTTTTTTTATTTATTTATTGCTACACTAGTTGCCTAAGATAGAAAGATGCTAGGTAAATTACCAACCATATGAGAATAGTCTCATTAAAACTTAGTTACTAATTTCTAACACTTCCATCATAATGAGAATAGTTGCTCTCAAATGTCAATTCTTTGAAATGTTGAGACTTGTGTTATTAAACTGTTCTTATAAATGTTCCTGCTATACTCAGAAAAATATATGTTTTTTCAATTGGAAATTTTGGGACATCCTTCATGACACATGTTATGGTCCATTGTATAAATGTTTCACATTTACTTGAAAATGCTATGTTATCTGACATTGTTGGACTAATTATTCCATATATACAACAAATTGTTTTTTCTACTTTGTTCAAACATTTTTATTATTAATGATTTTTGTGTTACATGTTTCTGAAAGAGAGGAGTCTCAGATCTCTTTATAATTGGCATATTTTTCCTTATATATATCCACACAAATTTAAATTTGTTATATATTATGATTCTTTTCTCTTCAGGAAGTTTCTTTGTTGCTGGTAATTTTTATATTTTATTTTTTTTGCTTTGGTATCTACTTTGTCATTATTATAATTGCTTCAGCTTTCTTTTGTTTAGTATTTACATAATGTTTTTTCATTACTTTTACTTTCACAAGTTCCATATATTTATGTTTTAACTGTGTCTTTGGTAACTAGCATGCAGTTTGTTTGTTTTTTTAATGGTTTGATAAGCTTCATCTTTACTTGAAGTATTTGATCAACTTACCATTAACAAATATGCATCTTAGTCTTTACTATATATTTATCCTAACTGATGTTTGGGTATAAAACACAGTAACACTTTAACTCACCTATCCATCTCAACTTGTGTGCTGTTACATTATATTTTAATTTCCTATACATTTTATACAGCACTGGACAATACTATCTTTATACAGTACATATGGCTTTGATTTTAGCACATATTTACCTTTTGATTAAAAATCATTTGTTTTTGGAGTGCCTGGCTGGTGCACTCAGTTGAGCCCCCTATTCTTGGTTTCCACTAAGTAGTGGCTTGGGGTCATGGAATCAAGGTGCCCAGTAGGCCCTGAGCTCAGCTCTGAGTCTGCTTGGGACTCTCTCTCTTTCCCCCTTGGCTCCTCTCTACTGAGGCCTCTCTCTCTCTCGAATATATAAATAAATCTTTTTTAAAAAGTCATTGTTTTATGCATCTATAAATGTCTTTTCATAAGGAATCACTTTTCTTCTCCATGAAAGTAATATCTCCTAATATTTCTATTGATGTAAATTAATGGTTATTAAATCTTTCCAATTTTAATGTCTTAAAATATATTTATTTTACCTTGAAACAATAGTCTTTAATTTTTTTTTAAGATTTTTATTTATTTATTTTACAGAGATCACAAGGAGGCAGAGAGAGAGGCAGGGGGATGGGAGTGGGGAGGAAGCAGGCTCTTCCCAGAGCAGAGAGCCCAATGCGGGGCTCCATCCCAGAATTCTGGGATCACGACCTGAGCCGAAGGCAGAGGCCCCAACCCACTGAGCCACCCAGGCACCCCGAAACAATAGTCTTTGAAGAATACTTTTCTTGGATATAGATTTTTAGCTTTCCACTCATTTCCATTAATGACTGAAAATACCATGGCATTGTCTTACAGGTCCCATTGTTTCAGATGCAAAATCAGCTAATACATTGTTTGCTCCTTTGAAAATAATTTGCCTTTCTTTCCCTCTGCCTGTCTTAAATACGTGCCGTGGGGCACCTGGGTGGCTCAGTTGGTTAACTGTGGGCTCTTGGTTTTGGTTCAGGTCATGATCTCAGAAACATGGGATCAAATCCCACCTGGGCTCCTCATTCAGCTAAGCACTGAGCCTGCTTCAGATTCTCTGCCTCTCCCTCTTTCTCTGCCACTCCCCTTCCTCATGTGCACTCTCTCTCTCTAAAATAAATTAACTCAAATCTTTAAATAAATACATGCCTTTATCTTTGGCAGTTTTCTGTTTATTTGTTTTCTTTTGGTTTTGGTGGGGGAGGGTATTTTTCAAGGTGATTTGGGTTCTTTGACTTGATCTTCTTCACCAGTTTTGAAAGATTTTTGATGGATATCTTGTTTCTGCTTTATTTTCTCTCTACTTTTTTCTGGAACAACAGTTACATGCATGCTAGATCTTCTCACAAGATCCTTTGCATCTTTTAATCTTTCTTTATTTTCTATCCTTTATTCTCTCCATACTTCATTCTGGAAAATTTCTTCTAATTTACATTTATGTTTATTATTTTTCCCTTTAGCTATGCCTAATTTATGAGTAAATGGGTTCACTGACTATTCTATTTTAATAATAGATTTTTCAATTCTTATATTTCATTTTATACTTTTTTGCATTTTCTAATTCTCTAACGATATTCTCAATCTTATCTTCTATTAAATTGAACATATTAAGCACAGTTTTTTAAAATCTGTTTTTATGAGTCCTCTCTGAGTCTATTTATATTATCTATTGTTCTTCCTGGGATTCCCCACACTGATGGTCACTTCCTTAGTTAGTTAAATCAGTGAGTTTTCATTAAGTAATAGACACTGCATTTGAAAACTGTGGAAATCAAGGCCTGAAAATATATTGTTTTCCTCCAGAGACAGAAATTACATTTGCCTTTAAAAGGCAACCAGACAATAGTAATGGAGTGTACTTTCTTCCAATTATACAGATTAAGATGTTCTGAAATAGGGCTTCTCTCTCTCGTAGAGCAAGTGGTTGCTGATTTGCCATCACTCCTAGGATTTTGCCTTTTAGACTCCTCACTAAAAGTATGTTGGTTTAACTAAACTATCCCTTCTGACCAGGACTCCATTTTTTTTCTTCCTATTCCATCTATCCTTTGAAGTTCAGGGTAGCTTTATTCCACTTTCCAGCTCTTAGTCACATATTTGGGAATCTGGCAGATTCTTCCAAAGGAAAAATTATCACAAAAGGCAGACTGATTACTCTGGATTTCCTTTTTCTTTTGAAATATTTTGGATTGTAAGCACCCAGATGTCATTAAGCTATAGTCTATTTTTAGTTATCATTATCAAGAATATTTGATTACATTTCCTAATCTTTCTTCGATGCAAGTGAAAATCGTACATTACTTTTAAATACAAGTAAGTTGATATTGTGTTTTCACACAAAAATATTTGGGGTTTTTTGTCTCTCTGTTTTTCAATTTTTGTAGTAGGAAAAACATTGATGATACAGTCAGTATTTCTTAGGAGTGTTCCACTCCTGTTTCTGTGTTTTTTTTTCTTTCAAGATGTTGATACTCATCCTATAAGTTTCCATCTGACACTTTCTCACTTTAATAATATGTGAGATTTTTTTTCCCTGTTGAAATTTAAGTCTTTGGATATTAAGCAGTTTCCATTCAAAATGTGCATAAAGTTTTATAAATCGATGTGTGACATATTAATGACTACCAGCATGCATGAATTAGACACCAACTCCTAGTGGCTTTGAAATTTCCTTCATTTACTTGGAAAGATTTGGTAATTTCACCTACCTTCAATTCATACAACATATGCAATTGTACCAATTCAGTTTAGTGATAAGCAAATAAATAGCTCTAACCAAATTTGCTAAGGACAAAGGCAGTATTATCATGATTGCTGTCTAAACAAAAGTGATTAAAAAGAACTCTGATGTTAGATAAGTTAAATTGTGAAAAGAACCTGTTAAATGTAGTATTTTTCATGGTATAGTCTGTGGAAATCAGCCTATCATTCATTTAATCATTTAATTAATAAACACTTTTTTTAAAGATTTTATTTATTTATTTGACAGACAGAGATCACAAGTAGGCAGAGAGGAGGAGAAAGCAGGCTCCCTGCTGAGCAGAGAGCCCGATACGGGGCTCAATCCCAGGACCCTGAGATCATGACCTTAGCTGTAGGCAGAGGCTTAACCCACTGAGCCACCCAGGCACCCCTATTAAACACATTTAATAGAATGCCTGTTCTAGACTAGGAGAAACATAGCCAGTGGGGATATAGGAAATAGCAGCTCTCTCTAAACAGTTTCTGAATATTGGTTCTTTAAAAAAAAAAAAGTACTATATTGACATTACTGATTACTGTTGTTAGATTTGCAAGGTACAATTCTGTTCAACATTTTACTAGAATACTTACCATGTCAAGAAATATGTTTAGATAAAACATTTAGGGGAAAAAAGTGTTAATAGAAAATAGCTTTCAATTAAGCTGTTAGTTATGTTTAACAGTGATTCGAGTTTTAGGAAATCACATTAAATAAGAGTGAGGAGGAATAAATTGAAACTTGTTATGCTGTTAATCTCAAAAAGAGGTGACACTTTAGCCTAATTTTGGTTTCATCTGCATGACTGTAACAAAACAAAGCTGGAAGGACTGTCCCTGTTTCTGCTCTACTCTGGCTAATCCTCTTATGTTACCCTTTGGGCACTGAATAAATTACAACTAATCTACAAACAACAGGAGGATTTGTGCATTTTCAGTTTTTAAAAGCAAAGAGAGAAAAATTTCCTAGGGGAATGACAAGTAGGGAATAATGAACACTATTCTACAATGGTTCTACTTTTAAAGAAAGATGAAACTATATGTTCAATCTTGAGCAAATAAGTTTGGGGGGAACCCACAAAAGTATACAGTTTACTTTAGTCACTGGTAAGTATACTATATTATATTCTGCTCTTTAAAATGTTGAAGGAAGAAAATCCGTTGCAGGGAACTGACTTAATTGGACTGATAGATACCACTGGTGGAGGTAGGTATTAGAAATCTTCCTGAGATGGCAAAGATATATTCACATCAAAAAGGAAGACTAGTCACATTAAATTTGACAAGTGGTATAAAAACTTTCCCAGCTAAGGGAATAAAGCAATTGCCCACCCCTATTGATATTGTATAGGACTCTGGATACCTCCCTCAACCATCTACCTTCGACTCAAGGATTACTCCACTAGCCATCAAAATTCAGTCATAAGATCAAAGATAAATACTCTTTATCCATTCGTCTGTTGAAGGGCATCTTGGCTCTTTCCACAGTTTGGCGACCATGGCCATTGCTGCTGTGAACATTTGGGTACACGTGGCGCTTCTGTTCACTACATCTGTATCTTTGGAGTAAATACCCAGTGGTGCAATTGTAGGGTCATAGGGTAGCTCTATTTAATTTCTTAAGGAATCTCCACACTGTTTTCCAAAGAATATATGGTCCATATATACAATGGAGTATTATGCCTCCATCAGAAAGGATGAATACCCAACTTTTGTATCAGCATGGATGGGACTGGGAGAGATTATGCTGAGTGAAATAAGTCACACAGAGACAGTCAATTATCATATGGTTTCACTTACTTTTGGAGCATGAGGAATAACACGGAGGACATTGGGAGTTGTAGAGGAGAAGTGAGTTGCCGAGAAATTGGAGGGGGAGATGAACCATAAGAGATTGTGGACTCTGAGAAAAAAAACTGAGGGTTTGGGAAGGCCTGGTGGTAGGTATTAAGGAGGGCAGGTATTGCATGGAGCACTGGGTGTGGTGCATAAACACTGAATCATGGAACACTGAAAAAATAAAATAAAATAAAATAAAATAAAATAAAATAAAATAATAAAATAAAATTTAAAAAAGACAAATACTCTCCTAGAATTCAAGGATATAGGGATTGTTGATATTGTGGAAAATGTTCTTTTTACATTTTTTAGTCTACTTCTATCTTCTTTAAATTGCATCTATCTATTCTTCGCCCACTTTCTAATGAAAGATTTGGCTTTGAATTGCTCATTGATGCATTAGATCTCTTTATAGTCTGAGGATGTTAAATAGATGCCTGACATGTAGTTGCAGATAATTTACTTTCTTTACTTTTAGATTTTTAATAATGCTATGTTTTTGCTCATCATACACTTTATGAATTTCTATTTTTTAATATATCTACAGCTATTAATAACATTCTTCACAATTTATGCCTTTGGTGTCATATATAATTTTTTTACCACTAAGTTTATATAAATATTTATCTATTTTTTCTAGAGAGATAAATATTAATCTCAATTTTTTCAAAATGTTTTCTCAACATCATTATTTATATTTAACCTTTAAATCTACTTGAAATTGCTTTTGAATAAAATGTGACAAGCTTCTAATTTATTTTTTAAGGGTAGATAATTATCAATCAGACAATTCTCTCATCTATAATTTACAGTATAACCATTATAATATGGTAAAATTTGATTTTGTCTCAGTGTTCCATTTTATTTTGCTGGCTCATGAAAGTTTTAGAAAAGTTTTAACATTTAATAATATTGGACTTCCCTGTTTTTTAACTGCTGCCTTAAGGTATAATTGATATACATTAAATTACACATATTTAAACTGTACAATTTAATAAGTTTAAAATATATAAACATCCACTAAATCATCTCCAGGACAATAATTAGCATGTCCCTTATCCATAAGAATTTCCTCATACCTCTTTGTAATCTTGTCTTCCCAGCCCACCCAGTTTCCACAACACCTTTAGACAACCATTGATCTGTGTTTTCTTCTGTCACTATAGATAGCTTTGAACTTTCTAGAATTTTATATAAAAGCAGTCATTGAGAATGTAATCTTGGGGAAGGTGTCTGGCTCTTTTCACTTATGATAATTATTTTAGATTCATATATATTTTTGCATGTATCAATAGTTTTTAAAATTTTACTACATAATACTTTGTTGTATTTTTATACTACAATGTGTCTATCTATTCAACTGTTGATGGATATTTGAATTGTTTCCAGTTTTTGGCTCTTAGAAAAAATACTGGTTTGATATCTTTGTACAAGTATTTGCATGAATGTACGTTTTAATTTTCTTGAGTAAATACCTATATGAGAAAATGTCTGGATTGTATGCTTGAAATATGCTGAACCTTCCCAGAAACTGTTAAATTATTTCCAAAGTGGTTTTACCATTTTACATTCCTATTATCAGTGTATATCTTCTTCGTAAACAATCTATTCAAATCTGCTCAATTATTTTCTTGAGTTGTTTGCTTTCTTTTTCCTACATTTTGAGGGTTTTTTCCCCCTATATTTTCTGGATATAAGTCCTTTGTCTGATGTATTATTTGTAAATAGTTTCCCCAATTTGTGATTTGTTAGCATATTCTCTTAACATTATTTTACATAGAGTGAATATTTTGGTTTAATGAAGTCTAAAAAATATTCAATTGCCTTAAGATTACAAATTTGTTCCTGTATGTTGTCTCTTTGGAGTTTTACAGTTTTATATTTAGTTCTGTGGTGTGTTTTGATTAATTTTTTAGTATAAATTGTGAATTATAGGGCAAGGTTTATCATTTGCATATGGATGCCCAATTGTTCTAGCACCATTTGCTGAAAAAGATTAACTTTTCTCCTTTGAATTGCCTTGGCACACGTCAAAAATCTATTAATATATATGTATGGATCTATTTTATGACAACCTGTATCATTTTATTAATAAATTTCTCTATCTATGTCAATGCCACACTGACTTGATTACTAAAGCTTTATAAATAAGTCTTAAAATCAGATGGTATAAGTCCTTCAACTTTATCCTTATTTTTCAAAACTATTTTTAGCTATTCTAGGTCCTTTGCATCTCTTACATTTATGTAGGACTTCAACTTCTCTTACATATTTTGCAGTTTTTACTGTGCAGATCTTGAATATCTTTCATTGAACTTATCCCAAATTATTTCATATTTCTCATGCTGTTGTAAATAGTTTATTTTCTATTCTTGAATGTTTGTTCTTAGTATATAGAGATAAAATACATTTTTCTATCTTGATTATCTTAAAATATTGTTAAAGTTATTTATTCTGGTAGCTTTTTTGTAGATTCCATCGATTCATTTATACATAGATCATGTATTTTGCAAATGGAGACATTTCTCCCTTTCAAATCTGAATGAATTTTATTTTTCTTACCTGATTACACTAGCTAGAACCTTCAGTTCAATGTTGAATAGCAATAAATAGAGCAATTATCATCTTATTGCTTATTTTTGATGAAAAATCTTTAGTATTTTGGTAGTCAGTATAATATTCGCTATAGAATTTTTTTAGAGATGCTTTTGCACAGATTGAGGAAAATTCATTTTATTTTGAGTTTTCTGAGAGACGGTACCAGGAAAAGATATGGGTTGTTGTTTTTTTTCCAGGTAGCTTTTTTAGCATCTATTGGATTGATTATATTTTTTTTGGTTTGTTTATTCAGTACATTTATATGGTGAATTACATGACAACAATTGTAATTTTGTCTATTTGTATCTGCAGTTTTATAAATGTTTGCTGTATTTATCTGATGCTCTATTAAGTACAAATCCATTTGGATTCTCATGTCTTCTTAAAGAAATCTTGCCACTTTACTATTATCCCTGGAAACACTTTTGCTCAAAAATCTAAATTGTTTGATAAAAATAAAGTTATTCCAATTTTCTTTTGATTAATATTAGGATAGAATATCTTTTTTTTCTATTATTTCAACTTATTTCTGTCTTTATATATCAGCAGTATATTGTCTCTTTTTTGTGTCAGAACAATCTCTTACATTTTATTTTTTTTTTTAGTGCATATTTTAGGTTTGATAGTATTCAATTTTTAACTAATTTCAGTCTACCTGGCAAGTAATATTGTTCACCCCATGTGCATAAGAACCATATAATAGTGTACTCCCATTTCTCCAATCCATATTACATGCTATTTTTGTCTCACAGTTTATTTCTGTTTACATTAAAAATTAAACACTACATTTTTTTACTTGAAGGATTAATTTTTAAAAGGTTAATATTTAAGAAAAAGTATTTATGCTTACTCACATATTCATAACTTCTGGTATTCTGTGTGTGTGTGAAAATAGTACACATAATTACCATATGATCTAACAATTCTGCCCCTGTATATATCACCTTGAAAACTGAAAATGGGTATTCAAGCAAACACTTGTACACAGATGTTCATAATAGCAACATTCAAAATAGCCAAAAGTTGAAACAAGTGAAATGTTCATCAACTAGCGAATGGATAAACAAAATGTGGTATGCCCATAGGCTGTAATATTGTCTAGTCATAAGAAGGAATGCAGTACTGTATTCTACAACATTGATGAACACTAAAAACATTATGCTAATTAAAATGAGTCCAAAAAGTCCACATATTATATGATTTAATTTATAGAATATATTCAGAATATGAAAACCCATAGAGATGGAAAGCAGGTTGTTGTTTCCCACAGGTTGGAAAAGGAAATGTTGGGAGAATGGGAGGGGGGTGACTCCTTAATGAGTGAGAGTCTTTTTAGGTAATAAAATTTTCTGGAACTAGATAATGATTATGGTTAGACATCATAGTAAATGTACTTAGCAATACTGAATTGTACATTTTTAAATGGTTAAAATGGTCAACTTTATGTTATATGTATTTTACTCTTATACCCGAAAAAGCTTGACATCCTGATTATATTCTTACCACCATTTTCTCATTCTTTCAAGAATATTTTGGAATAGAAATTAAAGAAATTATGTTATAGAACTTTTCTCCATCTTTCCAACAATGTACCATGTAATTTCAGAAAATTTATAAGGATAAAATATAACCTGGGGGTCTCTTGGCTATCTGCCTAATTTAAAAACGAAGGCAAAGCCCTGAAAACATCATCAAGAAACATATACATGACAAAATAAGAATAAAAATTCAAGACTCTTGGCACTCAGATTAAGATTATTTTCACTATTATAGAATCCTGCTTCATACTAGCAGGTATGAATATATAAAATATTTATGTTACAGATAAATCTTTGTTTATTAATTTTCTATTTCATTTGATACATTTACAAATATTTTTGTTATAACTAATAAATGAGAAGGGTAAAGAAAATAGAGGGTGGGTGTATAAAATTAGGTAGAAAAGATAAAATTAACACATATACTATTAACTTCATAAATGTTTTTCTAGAGGTAAGCTAAAATGTAGTCTTTGAGCCCCCTGAAATTCAAACAAAAGAAACTTAACTAAAGATGGAAGGTATTTTTAATATGAAAATATATGTATGTGTATATATATTAACATTTATGATATATTAACTTTTATTATGTGTCATATATACTTATATATAATGTGCTGGGTGGAACTATTAATAACAGTGAGACATGAAATATGTTTCCTCTCATGGATTTCCAATAAAATATCTTACATAATATATAGAACATAATCTATCATTTCCATGTTTTTTGATATTTTTCATAGCATGTTCTTTAATTCATCATGTTTATGATATACAGTGTTTTATAGCATTTTTTTGTAACATATAAGCTAAAAGCATAACTACAAGTAGCTTTCAGATTTTAGCAACTATTACACTTTCAGTGAGGTGATTTGAAGGAAACAGATTTTAGTACCATGAATTTTAACACCTCCCCCCCAAAAAAATCATCATCAAAGTTCTATTGCATATTTTCAGGTTTTTATGCATAGGGTATTAATGTAGTTATAATTACATGCTATATAAAATTGTATATCCCAATTCCCAGTGTTTTCTTTTTTCATTTAATATACTAATATTCTAAGTATGCTACACATAGGCATAGGATCCTTTTCTTTTGTTTTTTTTTTTTTTTTCATTTTTTGTTTGTTTTAGCAGGCTCTGTACTCAGCATGGAGCCCAACATGGGGCTTGAACTCATGACCCTGAAATCAAGACCTGAGCTGAGATCGAGAGTCAGATGCTTAACTGACTGAACCACCCAGATGCCCCAGGCATAGTATTTAAACAATTTTTGGTGACTACATTATAGTCTATATAATGAATTTGAACTGTTATAATAATCAACTTCCTATTGCTGGACATTTAGTGATAGATTGCTTCTAATTATTCACTATTACACATAATACTGAGATGATAACTCAATAACTTTCTCTTTTAAGAATTATTTCCTTAGGATAGAATATTGTCAAAATGTATGAATTTTTTTAGGTTCTTGATATATATATATAGTCAAATTTGTTATCAAAAATATATTCTAATTTATAGCCCCGACAGTAATGTTTGCTGTATGCCATCTCTCAACATTCAGCATAATATTCAATATTAACTTTATTTACTCCTCTAATGTGGTGGGTAAAATGATGAATGCATTTATTTGAATACTATTGAGGCAGAGCATTTTTTTGTTGTTCAATTTAATGATTATTTTTTCTATTTTCTCTTTTAAATTCTTTTATCTATTGTCTTTAGAGTCATCCCTTAACTGTATTATCATGATTTACTGGTTAATATATATCCAAATTTTGACATATAGCAACTTATAAACAGAAATCCTCATTCATACTGTAATAGGCACATTGAATAAGTGGGAGTATAATGTGCAATCTAAATTAGAAAGCTATCTAAATCCTTACCCTTACTTCTATTCAAAACCTTTTTGTAAGGTGAGCTGTTGTCTGCCTTTTGGGTGAAATTGTAGACAGGTACCATTAACAAATCTGGTCACTCTTGGCTAATGAAAAGTCCTTCTGTGACTTCTAGTGATAAAAACAGCCTCACAAAGATAGTTAAGATTTTAACTCCACATAATAATCAAAACGTGATTTTTTTCATTAAAAGTTAAAACTTCTCAACAAAACTAAAAGGGAACCTAAAGAATGGGAGAAGAAATTTACAAATGTCTTATCAGATAAAGGGCTAGTATCCAAAACCTATAAAGAACTAATCAAACTCAACACCCAAAAACCAAAAAATCTAGTCAAGAAATGGGCAGAAGACATGAACAGACATTTCTCCAAAGAAGACATACAGATGGCCAATAGACATATGGAAAAAAAGTGTTCCATATCACTTGGCATCAGAGAAATACAAATTAAAACTACAATCATCTACAACCTCACACAGGTAAGAATGGCTAAAATTAACAACTCAGGAAACAAGAGATGTTGTCAAGGCTGCAGAGAAAGAGGAATCCTCTTACACTGTTGGTGGGAATGCAAACTGGTGCAGCCCCTCTGGAAAACAGTATGGAGGTTACTCAAAAAGTTAAAAATAGAGCTATCTTATGACCCAACAATTGCACTACTAATCATTAACCCAAAGAATACAAAAATAGTGATTTGAAGGGGCATATATATCCCAATGTTTATATCAGCCACACTTGCAATAGCCAAAATATGAGAAAAGCCCAGATGTCCAATGACAGATGAATAGATAAAGAAGATGTGATATATATGTATATCATTTTATATATATATATATATATATATATATATATATATATATATATATACTGGAATATTACTCAGCCATCAAAAAGAATGAAATCTTGACATTTGCAATGCATAGATGGCATTAGAGGGTATTAAAGCAAAAGAAGTCAGTCAGAGAAAGCCAAATACCATATGATCTCACTCATATGTAGAATTTAAGAAACAAAACAAATGAACAAAGAGAAAGAAAAATGAGAGAGGGGGGCAAACCAAGAAATAAACTTTAAAGTATAGAGAACAAACTAATGGTTACCAGAGGGGAGGTGACTGGGGAGATGGGTTAAATAGATGATGGGGACTAAGGAGCACACTTGTGATAAGAATTTGGTGTTGTATTGAACTATTGAATCACATTTTGTATACCTGAAACTAATATTACACTGTATGTTAACTAACTGGAATTTAAATTAAAATGTAAAAACAGAAGACTAACATTATTTGCTTAAGACATGCCAGCAATAATACATTATGATGAAATAGAATTTCTTTTGTTTGAATGGTTGGTTTAGTTTGGTTCAGCATAGTTTGAGTTTGGTAAATGATTAAGTATTCTTTATAATCCTATAAGATTCATTAACCAGAATAACGAAGCACTAACAGTCTATACACATAACACTACTGTCTAAAATTATATATTTTGTGTTCACTGAAGTAACTACTAACATTCATTGATACAATAATATTTAAATCATGAGTTTGGACTTGTAGTTCTTTTTCTCCAGTTACACTGTTTAATAATATTGAAATATGTCTGGTCTGCAAAGCCTACTAAACCAAAAGGCAGCCAAAACCATAGCCATGCATTTTTTTTTTATTCTGGTCAGTTGTATGAGTCTCAGATCCCTTGTTTTCCACTATGCCAAACAAGTGAATGCTTATCACCAATACAAGAGACATGAGGAATAAGTAATACCTGTATCCTTATGTTTACTATCAAATGAGCTTCTCTGTGACATTTTTGTTTGTTCATACCAAATGCAAAGGTGTTACTATT
This sequence comes from Mellivora capensis, assembly GCA_004024625.1. Classification (NCBI taxonomy): domain Eukaryota; kingdom Metazoa; phylum Chordata; class Mammalia; order Carnivora; family Mustelidae; genus Mellivora; species Mellivora capensis. Next base: position 7,456 of record PISX010029982.1, on the reverse strand, counting down.
ATCATTGAAAGAGCTGTTAGTACTGATAGCCCTGAAACAGTATTAGGTCCAGATTAGCAGCACAGGAATGCCTTGCCAATGGAAGTTCAGAGTTACAACGTTCTTTAGAAAAAGTGTAGTCCCCTACATCATAAGGCACAGAACACTTCAGTAAGTGTTAACTATTTCACTATAATTCTGCCCCATAAGAGAAGACTATTTGCCTGATGTGCACAAAAATAGAAGATAAATATAGAATAAATTCTATAGTATTTATGAAAATCTTCAAAATTATTATTCATATAGTGTTTTCCCTTAATTTACCATGTTTAGAAATATAAATTTGATTATATAAGAATCTGTTTGACAGCAATTTTACCTCTGTTTATTACTATGTCCTCCCTCAAAATAGAGGTAAGTTTTCTTGATTCCTATTTAGGGCTAGATCACATAAGCAGGCATAGCAGATCTCCCAAAACTATCACCTATAGCTCAGTGTATACTTACCACAAAAAGAGACTGAGAGCTGGAAAACTGGGACTTGTTTTAGAGGAATTTGTGCTGTTGATATCCCATATTCCACCTCCACATTATGTTGTAGAGCAGTGACAGATGCTTCCTGCTCAGCTCAAACCAAGAGATGGACATTAATGGGACCATTTGGATAGCTAATGTAGCTTCTGTAATATGGGAAACACTAGACAGATTAGTCAACAACATGTGTTGAATGAAATGTCTAGAGATGAGTAGCTCACTAAAGTGATCTGTGGCAGAAAAAGCAAAGGCTGCATTTGGAAAGTTATTGCACTCATATGATCAACAGATCAGACACATGTGTTTGTGTTGAGTAAATATGGGCCAAGCAAGCACACAAGATAGCCTGGGGTTATTATAATTACTCTTTAAAAGAGTAAGAAAGAAGAGCAGTGAGATCATGAAAGAAAGATGCTGGAAGGAGTGTGAGGATCACGTTGACAAAATACACTTTGTGTGCATCAAGAAAGATTCAGTAGACATCCTTAGTTACATGTTCATTGAAAAATCCATAAAGATCCCATAAAAGCAAAAGTTAGCTTTAGACAGTTACCTTGGGCAGAGGAAATTAATATCAATTTCCTTTACATTACAAATGTATGCTGTATTTTGTCAAATGTTTTTTCTGCATCTAATAAGAGGATTATATGGTTCTTGTCCTTTCTTTTACTTATGTAGTGTATCACATTGATTGATTTGTGGATGTTGAACCATCCCTGGAGCCCAGGAATCAATCCCACTTGGTTGTAGTGAATGATCTTTTTAATGTACTGTTGGGTTTTTTAAACTAGTCTCTTCTTGAGAATTTTTGCATTCATATTCATCAGAGACATTAGTCTGTAATTCTCCTTTCTGGTGGGATCTTTGTCTGGTTTTAGGATTAAGCTAATGGTGACCTCATAGAGTGAGTTTAGAAGTTTTCTCTCATTCCTCTCTTTTGGAACAGTTTCAGAAGAATAGTTATTAATTCTTTAAATTTTTGATAGAATTCACCTGGGAAGTCACCCAGACCTGGTCTCTTTTTTTGTTGGGAAATTTTTGATTACTGATCCAATTTTTTTGCTGGCTATGGGTCTGTTGATGTTTTCTATTTCTTCTTGTCCCAGTTTGGTAGTTTATATGTTTCTAGGAATTTATCCATTTCTTCCAGATTACCTAATTTGTTGGCATATCATTGCTTATAATATTCTCTTATAATTATATTTCTTTGGTGTTGGTTATGAGCTCTCCTTTTTCACTCATGAATTTATTTATTTGGGTCGTTTTTGTTTTGTTTTTTTTTTGATAAGTCTAGCCAGGTTAACTATGTCTAACCATATTAATTCTTTAAAAAAAACAGCTCCTAGTTTCATTGACCTGTTCTATTGTTTTTGGTTTTTTTTTTATGTCTATATCATGGATTTCTGCCCTAATCTTTATTATTCCTCTTCTCCTGCTGGATTTGGGGTTTATTTTCTGTTCTTTTGCCACCTCCTTTCAGTGTAAGGTTGCGTTGTGTATTTGAGACTTCTTGCTTCTTGAGGGTGTCCTATATTGCTATATATTTCCCTCTTAAGACCACTTTTGCTGCATCCCAAGAGTTTTGGACTATCGTGTTTTCATTTCCATTTGCCTCCATGCACTTTTTAATTCTTCTTTAATTTCCTGGTTGACCCTTTAACTCTTTAGTAGCATGCTCTTTAACTTCCATATATTTGAGTTCTTTCCAAATTTCTTCTTATGATTGAGTACAGGTTCCAAAACATTGTGAACTAAAAAAGTGCTTGGTATGATCCCAATCTTTTTGTACTGGTTGAGACTTGATTTGTGAACCAGTATGTCATCTATTCTGGAGAATGTCCATGTGCACTCAAAAAGACTGTATTTTCTGTTGCTTTAGGATGAAATGCTCTGAATATATTTGTGAAGTCCATCTGGTCCAGTGTGTCATTCAAAATCATTGTTTCCTTTTTGATCTTCTGCTTAGATGATCCAATGCTGTGAGTGGGGTATTAAAGTTCTCTACTATTATTGTGTCATTATCAATGAGTTTCTTTAATTTTGTTATTGATTTACGCATTTGGCTGCTTCCAAGTTAGGTGTATAAATATTTACAATTGTTAGCTCTTCTTGCTGGATAGAACCTTTATAATGATATATTGTCCTTCTTCCTCTATTATTATATTCTTTGGTTTAAAATCTAGTTTGTCTGATATAAGGATGTCTAGTCTAGCTTTCTTTTTATGCCCCTTAGCATAAAAAATTGTTCTCCACTCTTTCACTTTCTTTTTTTTTTTTAAGATTTTATTTATTTGGTGCACCTGGGTGGCTCAGTCATTAATTGTCTGCCTTCAGCTCAGGTCATAATCCCAGAGTCCTGGGATCGAGCCCCGCATCGGGCTCCCTGCTGAGCAGAGAGCCCAATGTGGGGCTCAATCCCAGGACTCTGGGATCATGACCTGAGAGAAAGGCAGAGGCTTTAACCCACTGAGCCACTGAGGCACCCCGACTCTTTCACTTTCAATCTGGAGGTGTCTTTGGGTCTAAAATGAGTCTCTTGTAGGCAGCATGTCAATGGGATCTTGTTTCTTGTTTAATTCATTCTCATAACCTATGTCTTTTGATTGGAGCATTTAGCCAACTTACATTCAGGGTAATTATTGAAAGATATAGAATTTAATGCCATTGTATTACCTGTAATGTTGCTATTCCTATAGATTGTCTCTGTTCCTTTCTGGTCTTTGTTACTTAGGCTCTCTGCCCAAAGGATCCCCTTTAATATTTCTTGCTGGGCTCATTCAATGTTCACAAATTCCTTTAGTTTTTGTTTGTCCTGGAAACTCTTTATCTCTCTATTCTGAATGACAGCCATGCAGGTAAAGTATTCTTGAGTGCATACATTTCCTAGTTAGCACTTTGAATATCTCATGCCCATCTTTTCTGGCCTACCAGGTCTCTGTGGACAGGTTTGCTGACAGCCTTATGTGTCTGCCTTGGTAGTTTGGGGATCTCTTGTCCTCAGCTGCTTTCAGGATTTTCTCTATCTTTGAAATTTGCAAGCTTCACTGTAATATGTCAAGGTGTTGACCTATTCTTGTTGATTTTGAGGGGGGCTTCTCTGTTTCCCCTGGATTTGAATGTGTTTTTTCCCCAGATTAGGGAAGTTCTCAGCTATAATTTGTTCAAATAAACCTTCTTCTCCTTTCTCCCACTGTTCATCTTCTGGGACCCTTATTATCCAAATATTATTTCACTTTATGGAATCACTGAGTTCTCTAAGTCTCCCTTTGTGATATAATAGTTTCTTTCTTTCTCCTTTTAGCTTCCTTACTTTCCATCATTTTATCTTCTATATCACTGATTCACTCTTCTACTTCATTCATCCTCACTTTTATGGCCTCCATGTGGGACTGACTCTCAGTAAATGTTTTTTATTTTTGGCCTGACTAGATTTTAGTTCTTTTATTTCTATAGTAAGGGATTTTCTAGTGTCTTCTATGCTCTTTTCAAACCTAGCTAATATCTTTATGGTTGTTTTAAGTTCTACTTCAGACATCTTGCATCCATATTGATTAAATCCTTGGCAGTGAGTACTACCTCCTGTTCTTTCTTTTGTGGTGAATATCTCTCTCTCTCTCTCCACTTTGTTCAGAAAAGAAAGAAATAAAAGAGAACAATAACAAACACAACAACAGAAACACAAAAACAAAAATAAAAACAAAAACACAAGATCCTGGCTATGTTTTGGTCTGCTTGTTAAAAGAAACTAGATCCCAAAATAAGAAAGAAAGAAAAGGGGCGCCTGGGTGGCTCAGTCAGTTAAGAATCTCTCTTTGGCTCAGGTCACGTTCCCAGGGTCCTGGGACTGATTTCCGCATCAGGCTCTTTGTTCAGTGGGGAGCCTATTTCTCCTTCTGCCTGCCTCTCCCCTGGTTGTGCTAAATCTCTGTCCCTGTCCCACTCACTGACAAATAAATAAATAAAATCTTCTTTAAAAAAGAAAGAAATATGTATATATATATGCACACATACACATAATGAAACAGAACAAAATATATATGAAATATATATAAACAAATTAAAAAGAATTGAAAAAATAAGAAAATTGGAAAATTTTTACTAAAAGACTAAAGAGTAAAAATAAAAAGAATATATTAAATATTGTTTTCCCCTAGAGATGATCTTTGCAGCCCTCTAAGATCAATAAGCTTGATGCTAGTGAGGTGTTTGTGCTTGTATTCTGGGGGAGAGGCCTGTTGCACTGATTCTCAGGTGGACTTCCCTATTACAAATGTTCCTCTTGCATGCAGAGGCAGGGCTCAGGGTAAACATCTCGGATTCCTATGCAGTGCTCTTTTGTTCCCTGAGGTCTTTTAGCACTGATGGACAGGATGAATATGGCTGCCCTCATTCTCTAGCCCCAGAGTTGAAAATTTGTGTTCCCCAACTCTTCAGTGAGCCCACACAGAAAGGCAATCACGCAGAAAGCCCACACAAAAGGTTTTATCTCCTTGGTTTCAGTCAGAACTCTATGTTCACCAGGACTGTGACCAAGTGTTTTTATCTCAGACCCACAACTGGGTTCCAAAACTCCAAATTTTATGGGCTCCTGCAGCACAGACCTGTGTTGTTCCTCTCACTGGGTTGGGGGGGAGGGGGTTCTTGCCACACTTCTGTCTCTTGCTGTACCCTTCCCTGGAAAGCTGTGATATGATCATGCAGCAGTTCACAGTTTATGACAACATAGAACAGAAACCCTGCACCTAGACTCGCTGTTTGCAGCTGACATCCCCACTCTTATTCCTGGGATCTCCACCCTATCTGTTCACGCTGTCACACCTCAGATTCTGCCCCACTTCACCACCTGAGCTACTTTAAGCCATGGATGTCCCACACTGTAGCAGATTCCTAAAAGTCCTCATTTACCATTCCTTTGCTCATAAAACATTGCAGTAGCCTCCTTAACCAGGCTCCCTCCCCTCCACTATACCTCACCTATATCACCACAAATTTGAGTCTCTGCACCAACTACCTTCCAAACAGTGGTAGTTTTTCTACCTGTAGACTTGCAGCATTTCTTTTCTCAGATCTTCAATTGATTTCTCAGGTGTTCAGAATGATTTGAAACTATCTATCTGCTATTTGAAGGATGAGACAAACCTAGGGTTTCTTCACTTTTTACTTCTCTGCCCCTTTCCACTATATTTTAAGATCTAATTGCCTATCCAGACCTAATATATTCATTATATATATATATATATATACATATATATATATATATTACAACATGTACTTTTATTTCACTATTAAATTACTTTTTGCTACAGAAAAGTGTCTAAGTTATTTGCAGGAAAAAAATTTTTAAATGTATATAATATTCTATTTTATCAATTTATAATTTTCTCAGCAAATGTCACAAGAAATTCCCAACTATCTTGTTAAACATAATATACCATCATTATTAAAATGACTAATGGTCTTGCCTTAAAGTTTTAGAAAAAGGATTTTTCTTACAATTCTACTGAAAAAATTTTCCTTACTACTTCAATCTCAGTTATGACTATATTAAAATTTGCTTTTTTGACTAGACCGACTCTTATACAGCCCTTCAAAGCCTATTCATTTTACAGTTTTCTATTTGTGGCATTAATATTGAAAATCAAGGAAGCAAAGTAGAATTATTCTGATATTTTTAAACTCTTTTTAAAGGTTAAAAACTTCTTTTGCTATTTAAAGACTTTCAAAAACACTTTTAAGAAAAATTCAGTTGAAACCTCAGCTAATGAGAATCCAGCTAAATAGAACAAATCCTATCTATGAAATTTTCAAAGGAAGAGGAAGATTGGTATAAAATACATTTAAAGTCTAGCAATAATATGAACCACATAAGGTTTAGTCCAGATTAAAATGAATCACATATACGTTGTCCATCTACAGAACACTGTAATCAGAATTGACATTAAATTGAGAGTTTGATGGCATCTCAAAAATTAAACAATGTTTTTATTATCTTTACCTTACCACTCTTACCAAGGTTCAAAGTAGACTAATAAAAATTGGGGGACATTTGTTTATTTCTTTAAAGAATTTATTTATTATTTGAGAAAGAATGCACAAATGGTGGGGAGGGACAAAGGGAGAGGAAGAAACAGACTCCCCTCTGAGTAGGGACCCCAATGTGGGGCTCAATCCTAGGTCCCGGGGACCATGACCTAAGCAGAAGTTAGACGCTTAACTGACTGAGTCACAAGGCACACCCAAAATTCTGGAACATTTAAAAAATGAGAGTTTCTGAGTGAAAGCCCTCAACTCACCAGAAAATAAAGTTGAAGAATATTTCATCTACTAAGAATTCTGATTATAACTTAAGGTACAATCAGAGTTTAGTTTTAAAATACCACAACTACAAAGTATACTTCCATTGTTAGAATAAAGCCTTGGTTCCTAAGTATCAATCTTTTTTCCTTTTTATTTACACTTTGTAATTAACTTCAAAATTTTAGTTACCCCCACTCAAACCTGAGAAGAAAAGCTTCTCAAACATGTTCATTAGATTGTCAAGAGAATTCAGCTGTTTAGACCAGCAGCAGGAAGAGTGATACTTGGTGGGTGTAGAAAGACTCACTCACTTAGGTAGTCCACCTGCCTCCAGTCTCTCTTGATATCTCTGCTAAAAACAAAAGTACCAACAGCTGTTCTTCTGCCCTGTATCTATTCTGAGTTTTTATTTGTTGGTTGTCATCCATTCTGTAGTAAAAGCCAGATAACCAAGCCTCTTCACACTATGTCTTAAATAATTAGACTCATGATGAAACTATTTTGTATTTATAAAACTTATAAACCAAGAGGCAAATTCATAAGGTTTGAAACAATGATTTTATTGACTACTCAGAGGTATTATTTCTTATGCATTTAACATTTTAAAGATTTTGGTAATGCTAAATTAACAACATCTGGAATAGGA
>PISX010029981.1:0-19193 GCA_004024625.1 Mellivora capensis | reverse complement strand
GATATCAAAGAGGTTACTGCCTATGTTCTCCTCTAGGATTCTGATGGATTCCTGTCTCACATTGAGGTCCTTTATCCATTTCGAGTTTATCTTTGTGTACGGTGTAAGAGAATGGTCGAGTTTCATTTTTCTACATATAGCTGTCCAATTTTCCCAGCACCATTTATTGAAGAGACTGTCTTTTTTCCACTGTATATTTTTTCCTGCTTTGTCGAAGATTATTTGACCATAGAGTTGAGGGTCCATATCTGGGCTCTCTGCTCTGTTCCATTGGTCTATGTGTCTGTTTTGATGCCAGTACCATGCTGTCTTGGTGATCACAGCTTTGTAGTAAAGCTTGAAATCAGGTAATGTGATGCCGCCAGTTTTATTTTTGTTCTTGGATCGGAAGAATAAACATTGTTAAAATGTCTATACTACCTAGAGCAATCTATACTTTTAATGCCATTCCGATCAAAATTCCACCGGTATTTTTCAAAAAGCTGGAGCAAATAATCCTAAAATTTGCATGGAATCAGAAGAGACCCCGAATTGCTAAGGAAATGTTGAAAAACCAAACACTGACATTCTCACTTGTTTGTGGATTTTGAAGGAAAAACATTCTTGGCTTCCTCCCTTAAAGCAGCAGTAGCCCGTCAGCGCCCGTGTAGCTGAACCATCCCCATTCTGAAACCCAGCCACTCGGAGACCCCTTGCCCCGACCTTTCTCCCTGGTCCCGGGTCCCCTCCAATGGACTCGAGCAAAAACAGATCGATTGTGGCTCACGTCAGTCCGTGTTTGCTGCACACCAGGCACTGTCCCAAAGTGTATGAACGGTCATCCCCGAAATGCATGTAGAACTCACTAGGGGTTGAGCCTCGCGTCATTGCTTCCTATGCAGATCGACTTTTATGAGGTTAATAACCGTTTGCGTTGTGCATTGGAGGAAACAGGCTCAGAGAGGCTGAGTAAATTTCCCAAGGTCATTCACCTGCGGAGCGGTGGAGTCCGATTCCAAGCCCCGATGTTGAAGTTACAAGTACAGGAAATTACGTAAATGTGTCTGTTTTGTGTGAATATCCATGGGTCACTCAGAGTCATGTTTTATACTGAATTGAATGTACTTAAGGATTCCGTGTGTGAAAACGTGGCTAATGCACTTCCTGTGGGAATCCAGAAACTGCTTTTATGTTGTAGGTGGAACTGAATTCAAATACTGTTGTATTTTCGGGGGGTCGGGGGAAGCAGCCTTCACCTTCTGGTCAATATCACAAAGGTTTAATTCTATTAAGTAGAAGCTCTTTCCTGTCCAGTCATACCTGGTAGTGAGGGAGGGGACTCGCATTTCCTGAATGTTTGATAGATGCTGGGCACTGTCTGGGGGACGGCTGTGTATTTTTATTTGATTCTTGGAGAAACCACACAAATAAAGGGAAGATCTCACGTTCTGCTCACGAGAACCCTGAGTCTCAAAGATTAAGTGAGGTTCCCAGCCAGAGGGAGGGCTGGGATTCGAACCCAGGTCTTGGGGGTGCCAAAGGTCCACTAAACAGGGTTTCTTTCTAAAGGGACTAGGACGCCTGGGTGGCTCAGTTGGTTAAGCGGCTGCCTTCGGCTCAGGTCATGATCCCAGCATTCTGGGATCGAGTCCCACATCGGGCTCCTTGCTCGGCAGGGAACCTGCTTCTCCCTCTGCCTTTGCCTGCCATTCTGTCTGCCTGTGCTTGCTCGCTCTCTCTCCCTCTCTCACTGACAAATAAATTAAAAAAAATTTTTAAGGGACTATTCTAATATTTAGAAACCATTTGAAGATATTTCCTGTAACCGATTGTGTATCGGATAAGGAAGGAGCAGGATCACCCTGCAGAATGGGCCTGAATGTTCAGCTGTTTTCTGGGCATCGACTCTACGTCAAGCACAAAGGTAAATACTAGGGGTATAGAGTTGACAAAACAGACACACTCTCTGCCCTGTAGAGTCTAGTACATAGGACTGTTGTTAAACGTAGGATGAGTTATATCATTTCAGACTGTGAACAGTGCTATGAAGAAAAAGGGAGAGTCTAATTCAGTTGGGGTGGAGGGTGTGAAAGTGGGGGGTTTTAACTGAGAAAGTCTGCTTTAAAGATATATGTTGAGCCCTGCAGGATAAAGCAACATTTGCAGAGGCAGGGTGAAGTAGAAATTCATTCTAGGCAGACATGGGTAATGTGGACAGCATGTGCAAATATCCTGAGGCAGAAATGAGCTTGGCACTCAGAAGAACCAAAAGGTTAGTGTGTTTGTACTAATGTTGAGGGAGCCTGTGCTCCCGTCATGGGATGACGTTAGAGAGGTGTACTTGTTAGAGTCCAGCCAGAGAAATGATGCAGGAAGTCCTGGTTTGGTATAATCAGGAAGAGGTCAGTGCTCATAGCAGAACCGCCCAAGGAATTGGGAATTCTGGAGGTCACAAGGGAGGGCTAGAAAGGAATATAAGTTGCAGAGCCATGAAAGTTGACAGATTGAAGTTAGTGGCGGAGCCTTTCTGCATCCCAAATTGTCTCTGTGACCTTAGATCAGACTCTGGAGTTTGATCTTCCTGTCTCTTAAGTGGTTTTATTTTACTCAAGTCCACCATCACAACCCTCCAAAACACAAATCTGAGAACATGACTCTTGAGCTTTTAGGATAAAGGTGAGCATGAGCCCCTTGGTGACCTTTGAGGGCCTCCCCACCTCTCACCCCGTGACTCCCCCCCCGCCCCTCCCCACCCACAGAGTTGAAGCTCTGCCACATTCCGTGGCATGTCTTAATTCCTTGCCTTGCACTCACTGATGATTGACGAGATGGTATCCAAAATCTTTTCTAGCTCTAACAGTCCAAGACAGAGATGCACACATTGTATGTGTGTAACAAGTTTTGGGTCTTTATTTGGCTCGAGATTGACTCAAGAGAAGGTTACAAATAGCTCAAGGAACACGTTGTCAATGCATGGGCTGGGTCATGACCCAGACCTCAAGTTGTCTGGTCAAGGGCACTGAGATGCTGTGAAGTGATTCAGACTTTCCTGCCAGACGAGACTAGAGTCTGATTCCAGCCTTGGTTACCCACTAGCACTGTGTGGAGGCTGGTCCCTCATCCCCAGGATTTGGGGTGCAAAGGCTCAGAGACACCAAGCATATGGCCCTCGAGCAAGATAGACACCTCCATCATGTGCATCCGCGGGGCCAAAGAGTGTCTCCGTCCTCTCCTCCTGAGTATGCTTCCCTCCCTGCCCAGCTGCCTGAGGGAGGGACAGAGCCCAGACACTCTAGAAGGGGATGCCCATGAGGGCAGAGCTCACTCTGTGTCCCCAGAGTCAAGTCCTGCTGCACAGCAGACATTTTGTAAACAAATGATTGCGAAGCACCGGGGTCTAGAATCGGGCCGAGATTGTGAAGTGCACATCTGGTACTTCTGGGAGTACATGAAGATTTTTACTTTTCCAGCTGTTTCAGTTCTAATTAAGCCTGGGTTTGGTTGAAATCTACAACATCCCAGACACATCTCACTATCCCCCCCGCCCCTTGCCGATGCCCGTCTGTCTCTTGCTCTGGGCAACTCTGTGTCTGGCCGCATCGGGCCCAGCTCACCCTCTGCCTCTAACCTGGGCAATTACTTCAGGCCCGGCCGCAGCTCATTACCTCCCTGCAGGTGCTCACTGAAGCAGAACTGACCCTTCAGGAGTTCATTAGTCAGATGCCAGACGTGGAACGTGGACTCTGATTGCGGGGGGTAGAGAGGGGGATGCTCCATGATGGCTCAGCGGACCAGACGTTTCTCTGTTGGAGTAGTTTTCACATCAGAGTGTTTAAAGAATAAAATGGCAATGACCCATTACGTCTTGGATATGTCCCTGTAGGGGCGCCTTCTTGCCAAACTTGACCTTGGCCTGATGCCACTCACTTGCCTTGAGGGACCCGGACCCGGTGAGAAAATGTCTTTACACTTGTTTCCGTGTTTGCTCCCAGGGGGTTGGTGGCAGCAGGGCTCATCCCCTGACACGGGCCCTCTGGGAAGCCCTCCGAGAAGGTCTGTTTGGTTATTGGTAGGAGGGAGAGCTGTCTTCTGAGCAGTCACTGGTGGAGACGTGCAGGGACAGGACGACGGGAAGGGGCAGGTCTTGGAGAGATCGGACCTGGATAGGAATTTCCTCCTTACCGCTTTTTAGCTCTATGAACTTGAGCCTCTCGCTTGGGCTTCTTCCAACATGGACAGTCACCGTCAGCTGGCAGGTTAGTCATAAGGACTAGATGAGGTAATGTGTGTGCAGCCCTGGGATTCAGTCTGTGCTCAGTAAATGCTCATTGCACTGTTGGCACCTCCACTTAGACCCCTAACTCATGATTGTCCTTGCCTCTCGCTGCTCGATGCTGGGAGGTACCAAAGCACATTTGTGGCCAGGAGCCAGCAAGCACCGAGGACTCCTTGGTGTGGATTTTGTATAAGAAATCTTCAGGTCTTGGGGCGCCTGGGTGGCTCAGTGGGTTAAAGCCTCTGCCTTTGGCTCAGGTCATGATCCCAGGGTCCTGGGATTGAGCCCCTCATTGGGCTCTCTGTTCCGCGGGGAGCCTGCTTCCTCCTCTCTGCCTGCCTCTCTGCCTACTCGTGATCTATATCTGTCAAATAAATAAATAAAATCTTAAAAAAAAAAAAAGAAATCTTCAGGTCTTGCCCATGGTTTTCCCTCACTTTATTGATCTTTTGGTTGGGGTTCTGTGTGTGTGTGTGTGTGTACAAACACTCTCTCTCTCTCTCTCTCTCTCTCTCTCGCATCTTCTTAATTAGTTACAATGTATCACATCTGAAATATTGTGTATTTTCTTTCATACCTGCCTCAAATCCCATCTGAAACAAGCTGGGATAGAAGCATCCTCATACAAAATTAAAAGGGGAAAAAAAATAAAGATCCTGACAGCCTCTGGCAATTTCCAATGATCAATTAAAAAAATTTTAGAAGAAGAAAATTCAGTAGAGAGGCTAGAGGCTACCACCAAGAAAATGATGAATATCCACGCTAAGGATGGAAAATGTCTTTTGAAAATTAACCCTTTATCAGATACATGGTTTGCAAATATTTTCTTCCATTCCACATGTTGGCTTTTTACTCTGTTGCTTAATCTCCTTGGACGTGCAGAAGCGTTTTAGCTTGGTGTAGTCCCATATGTCTGATTTTTATTTTTGCTTTTGTTGCCTATGCCTTTTTAATAACCTGATTCAAAAATGGGTCCAGAACTTGAACAGACTTCCCTCTGAAGAAGACGTATAAATAGCCAACAGTACAGGAAATGGTGTGGAACGTCACTAGTCAGTGGGGAAATGCAAATCAAAACCCAATGAGGTGTCATCCCACACCTGTGAGGATGGCTAGTATTAAAAAAAAATAACAATAAGATGTATTGGTGAGGATGGGGAGAATTGAAGACCCTTGTGCCCTGGTGATAAGAATGCTAGATGCTATGGACCCTGTGGCGAAACGGTATGGAGAGTCCTCGAAACATGGCAAACTAGAACTACCATATGCTCCAGCAACGCCACTTCTGGGTGTTTACCCAAAAGAATCAAAAGTATCAAAACAAGGATCTTCCACAGCGATTGGCACTCCCATGGGTATAAATGGGTATAACCCTTCAGGTAGGGACGGTGACGAAGACCCAGAGCTCATCTGTGCCACGCTGCGTCTGTACAGAGACGTCCGTCACCACACTTCCTGTACAGCTGAAACTTTCACAGGGTAGGTCTCGTATTAAGGCTTCTTCTACAGTAAAATTAAAAATGAGGGAGATACCTGCTCTTTATTTCCCGTCTTCCTCTTGAGGGTTCAGGAATGGATAGATCGTATCCCTGCTGTCTCCCTTAAGGTTCTTCTCTTGGAAACCCATCTGGTACAAGTTGAGCCAAATGCCAGAGTTTTCCAATCAAGGCTGCTTGGCTCCTGTTCTACGCGCGTTGTCGTGTCCCCCCTTTGTGAGCTAGTTGCCTTTCCCGTACGCATGTTAATTCATCCCATCCTGGTGGGCGTCAAGGACTCTCCCAGTGGTCAAAGTCATCAAGAAGGGTTCATGAGACCCGGGTGATCCTCGGCATGTCGTTGAACGCCCCCGGGTCAACCTTCTTCTGCTTCACCTTTTCAGCCGCAGACTGGAGACCATAATTTCTGCCCTACAGACTATTCGTATTAAAAGCAATAATGCATTTGAGGCCATCTGGCAGGTACTCAGCGAATATTATTTTGTGGTCTCTTCCTCTGCAAAGCCTGGATGAACCCAATTTTAGAATTTTTAGGCTGAGCTTGTCGGAGGCACCCGCCTCTCCTTACCCGATCTCCTCTCGTTACCATCTTAAGTTCAGGTAATGCCTCTCCAACACTAATGTTCTGGACCAGTTCCCACTCTCCTAAACCAGTTTCTGCTGAAATTGGATGATAATAAATTATACTGCAAATAATGGTTCTGCAGCTGGGCCAGCAGTCACTCTGCCATATAGATGTCTGAGAGCTGGCATTCTGCGTACGGACGGAGGGCCCCAGAGTGGGCTCCCTCCGGCCCAGAAGTCTGTCTCGGAAGGACGCAAGGAGGATTATAGCCTTGTAGTGTTCGAAATCTGCAACACCCAACTCTTTCATCATAATCTTTTTTTTAAAGATTTTATTTATTTGACAGAGAGATCACAATTAGGCAGAGAGGCAGGCAGAGAGAGAGGAGGAAGCAGGCTCCCTACTGAGCAGAGAGCCCGATGCGGGGCTCGATCCCAGGACCCTGGGATCATGACCTGAGCCGAAGGGAGAGGCTTTAACCCACTGAGCCACCCAGGTGCCCCTCTTTCATCATCATCTTAAGAATAGCTTATATTGAATACTTGGCTGTGTACCATCTAAGTTGATGCATTTTCCATGCATTGTCTCATTTATCCCTTGTATTAGTTTTCTGTTGTTACATAACAAATTACCACGGATTTAGTGGCTTAAAACAACAGATGCGTATTGCCTCCCATTTTCCACGGATTAGGATACCAGGGTGTCCGTAAGGCTGCACTCGAGGTATTGGTCACTCTGCCTTCTTGCTTGGAGTCCTGACTGGGGAAGAACCCAATTCCGACCTTCCCCAGGCTCTTCTGGCAGAACTTGTGTTCTTGTGGCAGGACTAAGGTCCCTGTGTCCTTGCTGGCTGTCAGCCAAAGACCTCTTGAGGTTCCTGGAGACTGCCTTCTAGTCCCTGTCCTGGTCCCCTCCCCTTCTAACAGAGCAGCTTCTTTGCACGAGAAAGGAGAACCCCCTAGCCCCAGTTGGCTAGACCTGTTGGACCACCCAAATTTGAGGTTTCTTTCAAATGGGAACATTTTTTATTTATTGCCTTTTTTACATATTAGATGGGGTTTTATGTAACGTAACAGAACCACAGGAGTGACTGTCCTATCACTTTTGCCGTACTCTGTTGGATAGAAGCAAGTCACGGGGGCATCTGGGTGGCTCAGTCAGTGAAGCCTCTGCTTTTGGCTCAGGTCATGATCCCTGGGTCCTGGGACTGAGCCCCGCCTCGGGCTCCCTGCTCAGTGGGGAGACTGCTTCTCCCTCTCCCGCTGCTGCTCCCTCTGTTCATGCTTTCTCTCTCTCTCAAGTAAATAAAATCTTAGGAAAAGAAGCAGGTCATGGGTTCCTCCTCATTCAGGGGAGGGGATGTGGCAGGGGAAACCGGTGTCAGGTTGTGGGAACCCCGGGGCCATCTTCGGATTCTGCCTGCCGTGCCCTTCATCCCCACTTGTTGAAATGGGTATTGTTATGATGCCTGCTGGACATGTCAGGGACTGGGGCTGAGGTATTTCCCACAGTTGCTCAGTCATCAGGGGTGGAAGCCTAAACATTCAGCTCCAGAGGCTGTGTTCTCCAAACAATAAATTCCGCGAGGAAGGTGTTCTTGTGGGGGTTTTTTTGTTTGTTTTTCCCCAAACTGTCTCCTCTTAAGGTCCAGGCGTGGCGCTCCTTCAAGCTCCCGTACTGTCTGTGATGTAGGATTTGAGTATCTGAGTGTGTATCAGGCGTAATCCAAGAATACGTAGAACTGGAAAGGATCTTAAGCATTTGTCCACATCCCTCATTTCTGTGCTCGAAGAAAGGGAAGCTCGGTAAGGAAACAGATCTGCTTAAGGTCACAGGGAAGTAGGACGTGGCAGCACCAGTCCTGGACAGCAAAGGTAGCAGACAGGGATTTTCTGTCTTCCTTTTACCCCTACCCCTCCCTTCCCTTCCCTCTTAATCTCCTACCTGGCACCCATTGCCCTCTCCTTTCATTTGGCAAAAAGACCTCAGTTTTTCTTGGATGCCCCCCCTTCTCCCTTCTTTGTCCTTGTGATTTCACGTTGAGCTGCTCTCTCCTAGGGAGTAACAGAAATGACCAGACAAACCAGGCAGAGCCAATCAGAGAAATCTATCTTCATGACTACAATGATGGGCTGAAAGTAAGCATATAACCCAGGCTGGGTCAAGAACAGTTCATGAGAATCTGCCCTATAGCCTTTTCGGGAGTTACCGAGGTAGACACGCCATCTTTCTGGTAGGATTGCTGGGGTGCTGGGCTGGAAGTCAGAAGCTGCAGGTGACCATCCTTGCCATTGTACCATCTTGAGAATAAAGCCAGCACAAAGGAAAGTATGTAGAGGGAATCCAGATGTTGTTGAGTGCCTTGACCGAGCCATGCCTGAAGCTAGTCCCATTCCTAGAATGTGTAGAGACCTTTTTTTTTTTTTTTTTTTTTTCAGTCAATACCTTCTATTCCTCTCCTTAGGCTAACTGGGTTTCTGACACCAGCTAAAAGAATCCTAGCTGATATAGTCTCCTGACTTCTCTTTCAGGGCTCTGCCCCTGGCATTTGTGATTTTAAAACTTCCTGGCAGAGACTTCAGGGCCCCCATTCTCTTCTGTAAGAACATTAGAGCGTTCCATCAGTTCTCCTGAGCATCATCCTCTGTAGTCTGAATATACTAGGACTTTCCTGACATCAGATGAATAGGTATCAATTCCCTGAGAATTTCCAGTGGGTCAGGAGGATGCTTAGATGAATTAACACCTTTTCTCCTAAAACTGACCAATATTTGTCGGACCCTTCCGCTCCAAAGGGAGCAGAACTACTGGGCAGATGTTGCCCGGAGATAAAGCTCATGGTAACTCCTGACTCACTGTCCGGGTCTCAGCTGCTCGCTTCATGTGCCTCATTTTCACAAGTACAGGAGGAATTGTTTTTCCTTAAGTGCGTTCCCTGCGTTCAGCATGAGACGCCTCGGCTTTGTCTCTTTCCCAGAGACGGTTATCTGCAAAATTGGAATGAAGGGTCAGGATTCTAGGACGGCTGTGTTTTCAGAGGATAAGGCATAAAGCCAGAGAATGTGGCCATTCCCCCCTCACAAGTCTCTGGGAGAGAACAAAGGCTCAGGAAGCAATGAATTGTCTTAGGTTTTTATTGTTGTATTGAATGAAATTGTGTTGGGACTTGATAATCCAGTTGTAGCATTTAATGGCTGCCATCAGTCACCATTATCTGAGAAAGGATAGCGGGAACTTCGGGCCTGCAGGTAAAGAGTGGATTCTGTGATTGCTATACGGGATACTGGAAGAACAGTGGGTCTGAGGGCTGGCATGAACCAGGTTCAGATTCTGCTCATGGTCATTACCATTTGGGTGTTCCCAGGGAATTTGTTTCATTTAGGTAAGCCCTCATAAAAAGGTGCAATTCTTTTTAAAATTTTTTAAGCTTTTGGGAGCTCACGTTCTAGGAGGGAGCAGTGTCCACATACCATTTACCCTGCCAGCCACCTTTCATCTCCTTTTTGTATAGTAGTTTAGTTTTAGTGGTTAACAAATGCACAAATCAAATGCCTTTTCATAGTTCGGTGATCTAAAATGTCATCAGAATTTTCTGCCGTTTTGTTCATCATCTTTGTTTTGAACAAGAATTTGTTTAATTAAAAAATGAGTTACTTTTGTTCTTTTATCAAGTCAGACAAGCATCTCGGCATGTGTACTAAATTTTGTTTATTTTTTTTTTAATTTTCTGGACTTGGGTTTAATTGGGGATATGGAAATAAATGTCCCTGCCTAGATGGCTTCCAGTGTGGACTGTGGTATAAAGGTCTAGCTTGCAAAGGTGTAAAAAAAAAAAAAAAAAAAAAAAATTTTAAGCTTTTATTTTATTTATTTGATTTTAATTTTTCAGTGTTCCAAGATGCATTGTTTATGCACCACACCCAGTGATCCATGCAATCTGTGCCCTCCTTAATATCCACCACCAGGCTCACCCAACCTCCCACCCCCAAACCCTCAGTTGGTTTCTCAGAGTCCACAGTCTCTCATGGTTCGTCTCCCCCTCCGATTTCTCCCAATTCACTTTTCTTTCCTTCTCCGCATGTCCTTCATGTTATTCCTTATGCTCCTCAAGTAAGCAAAACCATGTGATAATTGACTTTCTCTGCTTATTTCACTCAGCATAATCTCTTGATTCCCGTCCATGTTGATAGAAAAGTTGGGTATTCATCCTTTCTGATGGAGGCATCATACTCCATAGTGTAGATGGACCACATCTTCCTTATCCATTCATCCGTTGAAGGGCATCTTGGTTCTTTCCACAGTCTGGCAATTGTGGCCATTGCTGCTCTAAACATTGGGGTACAGGTGGCTCTTTTCACTACATCTGTATCTTTGGAGTAAATACCCAGTAGTTCAATTGCAGGGTCATAGAGAAGCTCTATTTTTAACTCCTTAAGGAATCCCCACACTGTTTTCCAAAGTGGCTGCACCAGCTTGCATTTGCACCAACTGTCTAAGAGGATTCTTCTTTCTCCACAGCCTCCCCATCATTTGTTGTTTACTGCCTTGTTAATTTTTGCCATTCTTACTGTTATATGAGGTGGTATCTCAGTGTGGTTTTGATTTGAATCTCCCTGATGGCTAATGATGGTGAACATTTTTTCACGTGTCTGTTGGCCATTTGTATGTCTTCCTTGGGGAAGTGTCTGTTCATGTCTTCTGCCCATTTTTTTCAGCTTTTAATTCCAGTGTCGCTAACCTATGTAACACTGTTTTCAGGCATACATTACAGTGATTGAGCCCTTCCATCCACCACCCAGTGCTCATCACAACAAGTGCATCCCCCACCCACCCACCTCCCCTCTGATGACATCAGTGTGTTCTTTATAACGAATTTCACAAGTTACTTGGGCAAACCCCTAAGGTTAAGAACCAGGTTTCAAAGTTGAATTACATTGACTTTAATGAACCAGCCTTTAACTACATCTAGTCTCTAAGGATATCGTCCTGCTCTGAAAACAGCCATAAGTTTCTGATTCTGGGTGGGATGGGGGCAGCGGGGGGTGGGGGGCTGCAGTACCCACCCCCCTGCCTCTCTCACCGAACAGACCTATAAAAACTGGGCCTGTGCTGTGGATCAGCTCTTGAGGACTCTGAAAAGCACAAAGTAGCAGGCAGAATGGAGTGAAGACTTTAATTGGATGGTACCACAGTACCTCGGGAGGCTTGGCCTTGTTTCTGCAGACATCCCCTAGCCTGGACTCAAAGTAGCCCCCAAACCAGGAGGCGAGCATCAGTGAAGACAGAGAGCGCTGGGACCAGTCCTGTAGGTCAGGCTCCAGGAACAGGAACGGGGGCTCCTGCGACAGCAGCAGGGAGCCTCTGTTTGGGGGAGCTGCGGTCCCAGGCCAGCGAGGCAAAGACTTGCTCTTTCCCTCTAGTCCCATACCACCATGGGAGTGTTCAGCCGAATGAGGAAAACAAAGCCTAGCTCCCCAGATGGAGGACCCAAAGACAGAGAACCAAGGAGTTCAGAAGTACTGGAAGATCCCAGAAGGTTAGGAGCCTGGGGGAGATGCCTCCGTAATGTTGTCGGAGCTCCTGGGCTCATCGCTGAGCTGCACTTGCGTGGATCTGGGTCTTCATGGTGGAACAGACCGCTGGCTGGACCCTTGACTGACTCTGCATGGCTCACACAAGAGCCAGCTGCATGTAGCACTGCAGACCCTTTGAAAGTGGAGGTGGCATTGAACCCATGAGCTATACAGGGGCAGTAGGAACAGAGTCAGTGGTCTACTAAAACAGGAACATCAGCATTCTTCTTAAGATCTAAATAACATCCAGTCTCGTAACACCAGGATACAATCCAGAATTACCCAGTCTCGGAAGACCCGGGAAAACCTCTGCTTGCAGGGCAGAAGACCCTCAGATGCCAACCGCACAATGACACAAATGCTGGAATGACCTGAAAAAGACATTCAGGCACCTGTGACAAAACTGCCCTGATAGGCACACGCTCTTGAAATGAATGAAAATATTAAAAGTGCCCGCAAAGAAATAGAAGCTATAACAAAGAGCCAAATGGAAGCTGTAGACCTGAAAATTCAACAAAAATTAAAAAGCTTCCTGGAAGGAGGTAAGAGCTGAATGGAAATACTGAAGGAAAGAGTCCGTGAACCCCCAGACACATCAGTGGAAATTACCCAGTCTGAGCCATAGAGAGGATTTTTAAAAACCGAACACGTTGGCACAGGTAATACTAAAGCGTGTACCATTCACTTCATGAACAGAAGAAAGTGGGAATTAGGGGCGCCTGGGTGGCTCAGTGGGTTAAAGCCTCTGCCTTCAGCTCAGGTCACGATCCCAGGGTCCTGGGATCGAGCCCCGCATCGGGCTCTCTGCTCAGCGGGGAGCCTGCTCCCCCCTCTCTCTCTGCCTGTCTTTCTGCCTACTTGTGATCTGTCAAGTAAATAAAATCTTTAAAAAAAAGAATGTGGGAATTGGAAAAAATATTTCAAATAATTGCTGAAAACTCTCCCCCCCCCCAAACCACATAAACCTACAAAACCTTGAACTCCAAACAGGATAACCGCAAAAACACCTTACCCAGATACAGCACAAACTTCAGGAAATTCAAGACAGAGGTGGACAAAGTGGGTGGAGGGGAGTTGGAGGTACAGGGAATAAAGACACGCACAGAGAACATACACAGCCAGTGATAGTGTAACAGTCGTGTACGGTGACGGGGTAACTCCATTTGTGAGCGCAGCATAGACCCTTGGAATCACTATGTTGTACACCTAAAACTAAGGTAACATCGTGTGTCAGGTACGTTTCAATTTTTAAAAAATATCTGAGCGGGAACGAGTGAGCTGTGGGGAGGGGCAGAGGGAGACAGAAACACAGACTCCCCTCTGAGCAGGGAGCCCAAGGAGGGGCTCGATCCCAGGACCCTGAGATCATGACCTGAGCCGAAGGCAGAGGCTTCACTGGCTGAGCCACCCAGGTACCCCTAAAACAATTAATTTTTAATAAAACGGAAATCTTGGACAGAGCCAGAGAGGGGGAAAGTATATTATTTATAAGGCCACAAGTTGAGTGACTGAATTTCTCATCAGAAACCATGGAGGCCAAAAGGAAGAACAATATTTTTAACATGGGCGAAAGGGTCTGTCAACTCTGAATTTGATATAGAGAGAAAATATCCCTCAAGAACAAAGGTGAAATATAGACATTCTTATCTGAGGGGAAAATAGGAGAATCTTCTCCACCAGCAGATCTTCTTTAAAAAATTGCTAATGGAAATTCTTTAAGGGAACTACACTGGACAAGAATTGGGAACATCGGTAATGAGCGGAGAATCAGAGAAGTAGGAAATATCTGGGTGAAATAAAATAAGCTGTTCTCCTCTTGAATTCTTTAAAGTAGACTTACCGAAGGATGCCTGGGTGGCTTGGTGGGTTAAAGCCTCTGCCTTCGGCTCAGGTCATGATCCCAGGGTCCTGGGATCGAGCCCCGCATCGGGCTCTCTGCTCCGCGGAGAGCCTGCTTCCCTTCCTCTCTCTGCCTGCCTCTCTGCCTACCTGTGATCTCTGTCAAATAAATAAAATCTTTTAAAAAATAAAAAAGTATACTTACCAAAAGCCAACAAAGTATCATTGTCTGGTGAGATTAATGGTGTATGAGGATGTAATACGTAAGCCACACCAACATAGAGAGGACAGGGGGACCTAGGTGGCAGTAATGTTTCTATATTCCGCCAGACATGGTAAAAATTGATTCTAAATATGCTGTGAAGTTAAGCATTTTTAAAGCAACCACTACGAAAGGCAAAATTTTACAACAGATACACTCAGAACCACAATTTGTAAATGAAAATGGGATGTTCAAAAGGTTCAAATCAAGAAAAATCAGAAAACACGTGGAACTGAATGAAAATCCAATGCAGTGCATCACAATTGGTGGGATGGAAACAGCAGTGCAGGAGGCAGCTTCATAGCATTAAAAAAGAAGAAACATCTCAAAACAACTGTCTAAGCCTCCACTTTAAGAAATTTGAAAATAACAAGCATAACATCCCAAAGCAAACAGAATAACGCTATTATATTTGCTTGCACCAAGGAGATGATTACGAGAAGAGTAGCGGTCTCAAAAGACAGAACAGAAAAAGAATGTGGGGGAAAAGAATCAATGAAACCAAGAGATACTGGTTCTTTGAAAAAGATCAGTGCATCTTTATAATATCTAAGACAGGAAAAGAAAAAATGTGGGAAGACACGAATTACCAACATTAGGGATGAATGAGGGTGTAACACTACAGACCCCGCAGCCATTAAAAGACTAATATGAGAGCCTCACAAACAATTCTATATGCATAAATTCAAGCACTTAGAGGATGTGGACTGATTTCCTTAAAAAGCGCCAGCTACCAAACTCCCCAAGCTGAGACAGATTATAATGGATGTAGGTGTATGAAAGAAGTTGAGTCCATAGTAAATAAAAAAGTTTTAAATAAAATAAAGCCTTCCAAAAAATAATCTCACAACCCAAATCTAAAATTTAATTGGAAAGTCCAAAGACCTAGAAGACCCAAAATAATTTGAAAACAAAGAATAAATTTAGAGGAATCATATCACCCTGTTTTAAGATTTCTTAGGAGAAGATAGATTTATCAACACACTATGGGATTGGCAAAAGAATGGGCATATGTAGATCAACGAACAAGAATAGAGAGCTCAGAGACCCAGAAAAATGTGTCTGGTCAATTTTTTGAAAAGGTGTCAAGGACGTCCCATGGAGAAGGGTCTTCTCTTTTCACCAGAATGGTGTTGGAACAGTTGGACATGCATGGGAAAAAGTACTCAACCTGTACCTCACAATTTTGTCCAAAAATTAACCTACAGTGGGTGATCTACATGTAAAAAGCAAAGCTGTGAAAGTTCTAGAGGGAAGATAGAAGGAGAAATAGACATGCTAAAAGCAGTCTCCATAAAAGATAAATTGATGAATCACCCTTCATCAGAATTTAAATCCTTTGTTTGTGGAAGTTGCTGTGAAGAAAGTGAAGGCAAACTTCCAGACTGTGAGTTTGCAGATGGCGCGGTTGATGAAGGACCCGTGTCCACGACATAGAAAGAGCTCTCAAATCCCACTGCCAGGAGACAGTCATGTTACAAAATGGACGAAAGATCTGAACAGACACTTTGCTGAAGAGGTAGATGGAAGGCAACTAAGCACAGGAAACTGATGTTCGACATCATTAGCCAGTAGGGAAATGTGACCTAAACGCACCATGAGATCCAACTAAACAGTGCAGAAATGGCTGAAGTGGACAGAAGGGCCAGTACCAAATCAGGGATTCAGAGAGACAGACTGGGGTGCCCGGCTGGCTCAGTCATTAGAGCATGGGACTCTGGGTCTCCAGGTCTTGAGTTGGAGCCCCACATTGGGGATGAGCCTATTAAAAATAAAATCATTTTTTAAAAAGTGGCTTAAACTTTGGGGAAAAAAAAAAGGACTGCTGGTCTGCTAGGGCCAATGAAGATGTTGTTTGGAAAACAGCAGTAGATTTTAATGAACTGAAATATACCTTGTATGTGACCCAGAGGTCCCACTCCTGCGTACTTATCCTAGAGAAATAAAAAGGTATGTACAAAAACCTGTCCCATCAGGGCGATTGGGTGGCTCAATCAGTTGAGCAACTGCCTTCAGTTCAGGTCATGATCCTGGGGTGCCAGGATTCAGCCCCACATGGGGCTCCCTGCTTGGTGGGGGTCTGCTTCTTCCTCTGCCCTTCAGCCTGTTTGTGTTCTCTCTCAAGTAAATAAAATCTTTAAAACAAAACAAAACAGAACAAACATCTTATAGTAGCTCCATTCATCCCAGACCAAACTTAAACAGCTCAAATGTTCTTCAGGGAAAGGACAGATCAACGGTGTGGTATATCCACACACAATGGGAACACTATTCCGCAGACCGAAGAATCGAACCCGCACCCAGCGGGCTTCAGAGTGTGGCGTGCTGTGGGATTCCATCTCGGTGGCATTCTCCAGAAGACGGAGCTATGGGGATGGAGAGTGGCTGCCAGGGGTCCGGGCTAGGCAGAGGATGGGAGGTCACTGCAGAAGAAGAGCAGGAGAGAATTAGCGGCAGGTGTTACATATGTTCTATGTATGTTCCCTACTGATCCTCATGGACGGCGTGTTGTGTGTGTGCCCCCAGATGTGTATATCTGAATCTTCACCCCGCAGAACGGCGTATTAGGAGGTGGAGCCCCTGGGTTGGAATTAGTGCCCTTACAAGAAGAGGCGGTGACCCCAGAGCTCCCTCTCTCTGGCAGGTGAGGACAAAGTGGGAAGAAAGGTCTGCAAGCAGAGAGAGAGAGAAACCAGAAACCAGACCCAGTCCACACCTCAACCTTGGACCTCCAGCCCCCAGAACAGTGAGAAGCGAATATCTGTTGTGCGAGCCCCGAGCAGACTAACACAGCGATTGGGGTGGTGGTTTATACAGATGTGACACTTGTATTCGAATTCACGCCCAAAACATCCACGTTGATGCACCTCAATTTAAGAAATTCAGTTGAAAAACCAACTACTGTGTCACCTGTCCTAGAGGAAGATGGAAAAGGGGAGACTCTGCTTCTAGAAGCATCTTAGCAAGAGAAAAATGTCACACAACGAATGGTAAACATTGAGCTCTCTTGAGCAAGAAGTGCTGCGTGACTCCATATTCCTGAATGGGATCTTCGTTTCCATCGCTAGGATATTGACTCTATGATAATGCCCATTTTGCAGATAAGAGAAACTGAGGCCCGGGTTAGGTGGTTCGCCCAAACCCTTGGTAGGAAGTAGAGCCATCAGTATTTGAACCGAGATCTCAGTGACTCCTGAGTCTGGGCTTTGTGCCAACCACATTCTACAGCTTCTGGGCACCGGCATTTTCCTGCTGCTGTTTACAGTCCTGCGCGTCAGCTCGGTACCAGCTTGCCGGTGACAGACAGCATAGCATCTCTGCTTCACGCTAAGTGCTCCCCTCCACACTGACCTCCAGCCCGCGAGAAATGCTGACTCTGTGATGGAGGAAATTCTCCTTTATTGATTCCCCTTGTTTTCTTTCTCTGATGCAGCTGTTAAGTTCATTTAAACAATGTAATTCATCAGGAGATGGCCAGACCTGGGTTTTATTGATACAGCGATGCATCAGTCAGCCACATAATCCCACAGAGTCCTGGATGAATGGCCGGCCGGTCTGGGGGCTTGTGGGGGGAGCCCCAATACAAATCTAGCAGACACATTGGACTTTGCTGACTTAGGGAGACATTATCAGGGCGGGTCCCCCCGGCCTCTGGGCGGGCTGGTGACGGAGTCCATGAGGAACAAACTGGGGGCTTGTCATTCCAGACCTTTCCCAAGTTGGGTTCCTGGGCCCCATGAGAAAAAGCTTCTGTGACCCAGTAAGATCAGAATTTAGCCGCATGCTGGAGTAAGGCTGTGCTGTGCGGTGGACAAGAGATGGGGTCACACGGGGTGACCCTCACTGGTTTATGATCTAATTCACATAGTGTCCTATCCACTCTAAGCATACACTTCATTGATGTTCAGCATATTTGCAGAATCGTGCCACCATCACCATAAACTAATTTTAGAATATTCTAGAATATTACCATCTCCCCCGAAAGAAATCTGGTGTCCATTAGCCGTTACCCCCCATCTCCCCCTCCCTCTCTCCCCCGCTCCCTCCATCTCTTAGACAGCTACTTCTCATCTCCTTTGTGACTCAAGAAATTCGCCTTTTCTGAAAAATTCATGTAAATGAAATTAAACAATGTCCGGTCTTTTGTGCCTCAGTTCTTCCAAGTAGCAAAATGTTCTGGGGGTTCATCCGTGTTGTGGCACGTATCAGCACTTCCTTCTTGTGGCTGGGTCGTATTGTACAGTATGGATGGACCCTGCAGTGTTTATCCATTCATCAACTGACGGACATTTGGGTTGTTCACATGTTTGGATTTAATGAAGGATGCTGCTACGAATATTCATGGACAAGCTTTCATATGAATGTGTTTTCAGTTTTCAGTCCATCCAAGGAGTAAAATTGCTAAGTCGAATGGTAATGCTCTATTTCATATTTTCAGAAACTGTTGCACTGTTTTTCAAAGTGACCAAATCCTTTTACATTCCCACCAGCAGCAGATGAGGGTTCTCATTTCTCCACATCCTCTCTGACACTGGTTATTGTCCCCCCCCCCTTTTTTAAGCCATCTTCATAGGTGTGAAGTGGTATCTCATCACGGTTTTGATTTGCCTTTCCCTGATGGCTAATGATGTTGAGCCTTTTCATGAACTCAGGGCCATCTCTGTGTCATCTTTGCAGAAATGCCTATTCACATCTCTTGCCAATTTAAAAATCAGGTTGTCTTCTGATTGATTTGTAAGAGTTCTTTATATATGATGGGTACAGGTTTCTATAGGTCAGTTATTTAACTCCTCAGCCTGTTCCTTCTCCAGACTGCACATCAGTATTTCATTCCAGGAAATAACAGACTTCTATTCTTACCTTGTCTGTCCCTTTTTATTGTTCTATAATCCTTTCCCGGCAGAGAAGGGATTTGATGTCATGTACTTGCTGCCTCAAGAGAGTAAAGCCCCAGATCCAACAGACCTAGAGCAGAATCAGCTTTTCAGAAACTCAGATCTATCAGTCTGAGTTTTATCTCACTTTTAAAAGACATATTTCCTGGTTTGGGGATCAGGGTAATGCTGGCTTCATAAAAAGAGTCTGGAAGTTTTCCTTCAGCTTCAATTTTTTGAAACAGCTTCAGGAGAATAGGTGTTATTTCTTCTTTGAAAGTTTGGTAGAATTCCCCAGGGAATCCATCAGGTCCTGGGCTCTTGTTTTT
>PISX010029980.1:0-11039 GCA_004024625.1 Mellivora capensis | reverse complement strand
TACTCTCACACCAGAGGTGTCAGTGGGAAATGACCCAGAGACACCCTGTTAGGTAAAGACACACATCACCCACATCTGATGGTCGAAAGGAGCATTTAAAAACCTTCAGAAAAAACTGAATTGCATGCACAGTTGTTCTTTCTCATTAAGGGGCATGTACACGTCCTTGGTCTCAAAATCATTGGAAGTCATGACAACATTAATTAACTTACATTGACAGGTTACAGAATGATGGTATAATATTTATGATATGTTAAATCTGTATATACTTTTGTTTATATATGATCACATTTTAAGCATATGTACATTTCTACTTTTAATATTTTAAACTTCAATGATTTTCTTTAAAAATGATTGGCTTATGTTTTTTTTTTTTTTTCAGTTTGGCCTTACACATCAACCCCTTGGAAGACAACAATGAGAAACATTTTATTTATAGTCTCTTTTGATTGTATATTATTTCTTAATCATGTCCCGTATTTTCAATGTTTTTAAAAGGTTATGAGAGAGAGCAACAGAACAGTAACAGGAAGGAAATCAACAATTCTACAGCCCAGAAGCTGCAGCAAAAGACACTAAACAGGACCCTGAATCATTTTGGGGAGGGGAATGGAAGCATGGCTGGCTGGCAGCCCCAGGATTCAAGTCCCTACTTCAGGGCTTTACAAAGTCATAAGTTCTGTTATCCCCCAATTAACTTTGTGGTCATCACTGGCCTCCCAGGTTAGGATCTGAGAACAAACTGAATAGATTAAGAATAAAATGAAAATCCCAGCAGATTTAAACCACATTTTATCATCCTCTCATGATGATATGCTATAAAGTGAAAAATATATCTTAGTGAGGTGCTCTTTAACTGTGAAAACAAGTTTTACTCCTTGATTAGTACAATGTTTCATTGGCTCAGGTCTAGAGGAGTGTGATTTAAGTATATTCAAAACGTCTATTAGAACCCAAGTTAAAAGCAAATCCTTGCATGGCTTACTGCTCACTCTCAGGCTCCAGACCCATTTCTCTGGAGGAGGCAGGGACATGTCCCTGGGGGTGGGGTGGGGGCAAGGGGTTGGGAGGGTGTTCTGTAGTCATCCCACCTGTAGGTGGTCCCCATCCTGAAGGCCTGTTTTTAATCCCTTCCCAGGGAAATCACAGCCTGACTGTAACATATGAAAGGAAGGCAGAGAGAAAATGTTACTGGCAGGGGCCTGGGTTTCTCCTTGGGGCCTTAAGCTGGTTCCTGACCCTCCAGTACCCCTGGCCCTTGTTTTTAATCTAATGTCTGGGTAATAGCTTGTAATAAAAAGATGTATTTATTTACCCTTATATGATCTTTATTCTCAACTGCAAACACAAAGTACCCCTACACTGAAAGATGATTAACACATCATTCTCAATGGCAGGTGTAGTGTTGCCCCTGTAGGGTAGGTCTCAAAATGATTTATCCATTACGACTTTGCACATAGTTGAGTAGAAACAAAACAGGAAAGTAAAGCTCTTGTTACACCCACAAGTGTGCTATGTTAAATGCACATAGAATTCATCAACTTTACAAATGCTTAGAGACCAGCTAGTAAATGTCTTCCTCAGCTCCCCCTCCCTACTACTATAATTAATTCTATCTATTAAAATATGAAGTAATTTATCTAATGCCCCGACGTCTGAAAGAATGGAACAAAATCCTAAGTAAATTAGACTATAATGTATTTTCAATAACATTGAGCCATTAAAACCCAAAGAAAAACCTCAATACCATCTTTAAACAATATCCCAGGGTTTACAAAAGGTCTCATCCTAAGTAAAATAGATTCTCCTTTCTTTTACTACCTCGGAGAAAATGCACAGGGATTGAGATTGTATTAATGAAACCAAGGCAAATCATTCAGGTCATAGGTTCACCTTATGTGAACTGGTACATTCCTTGAAGTCAAATATATAGATCTAAACCTTGGCTCAGGGCTTTTCTCACATGAGCTAAATAAACATAGATCTTTACCAAAAAAGATTTGGTCTTCTTGAGAGTGTTAATAATGCCCCCTCCCTGATCCCTCATCCATCAGAGTTTGGCTGAACACATTCAAATGTAAGATTATCTTATTTCTCTCCTACAGACAGAACGGTGATTTAGCACTTTACCAACATGTGTGTTTCTGTGTGTGTGTGTATCATATGTACTGTAAATGACTATTTTATATTGCTATGACCTTGAAAGATATAAAGTAATGTTAAGGTCAGAAATAGCACTTACATAAGTACCTTCCCATCTGCAAAGAGGGTTCACATATGCTACCTCACTTATCTTTATATCAGAAGTAGTCAAAACCTCCACAAAGTTCTCCAGATTTTTTAAAATAAAATGCAGTCAATTATTGATGTCCCACTATTTTATCAGTTCCATTAAAACAATATTGATATGAACTTGCTCAGTGCTGGAAATTATTACATTTTAGTCATTTACAGTACATATTGGTAGGTTATGTTGTGATGATGATAATTTTTTTTATTTTATTTATTTGACAGACAGAAATCACAAGTAGGCAGAGAGGCAGGCAGAGAGAGAGGAGGAAGCAGGCTCCCTGCTGAGCAGAAAGCCTGATGCAGGACTGGATCCCAGGACCCCGGGATCATGACCCGAGCCGAAGGCAGAGGCTTTAACCCACTGAGCCACCGTGATGATGATAATTTTAATTTAATATATAAGTCATATAATGATGATCCTGAGTATCATAAATATGGTAACGTGGATTACAGCATTTTAAGGATGATTTCCGTGTGCTATGTTCTCCTCATACATACCAGAATTTATTTCTGTAATCTTGAGTTTGTCTTCACTGCTTTACTTTCCATTTAAATGCCAGTGATGTCTTCCAGAGTCTTTATAATGTGTTGTGATATCTGATAAGAAAGTTTTTGTTCACTCTTCTTTTCCAAAATTTTTCTCAGTGATTCTTAAGCATTTATTTTTTAATTGAAACTATAAGGTCCCTTACTTGTCAGTCCTTCTCAAACTCCTTTCCTTCCCCAGAAAATCAACTCTATTGCGATTCTATGAGAATGACATTAACATGTACTCATTAATTTTGGAACAACTGACATATTAATCGTGTTAACACTTCCTATTCAAGACCATGATATGGTTTTAATTGGTTCATTGTGTTTTATGTTTTTCAATGAGATATTATATAAGTAGATCCTGTGCCTTTACTATTAAATGCATTCAGTTTTTATAGTTTTTGTCATTAATATGAATGGGAGATGTTTTCTCTTCTTACTGTCTCTAAATATTTACTGCTGAATTAGAAACATTATTCAGGGTCACCTGGTTGGCTCAGTCAGTTAAGCTTCTGCCTTTGGCTCAGGTCATGATCTTGGGGCCCTGGGATAGAGCCCCTCATCAGGCTCGCTTCTCCCTCTCTCTCTGCCTGCTTCTCTGCCTACTTGTAATCTCTCTCACTCTCTGTCAAATAAATAAAATAAAATCTTAAAAAAAGAAACATTATTAAATTGCTGATTTTTGTCAAACGTCCAAGAACTTTATTATTTTTTCTATCACCTTCTTTTTAAACAAGGGTACTTTGTTTCTATTTATAAAAAAAAATCAAATAACACATGATTCTTATTACTTACATAAGCATTACTTATATTTTATAAATATTACTTTATTTCATCGAGTGATTGCATTTTCTAGAAACTTTGAGGCAATACTGAAAAATAATGGTGATGGTGCTTATTCTTGCATGATTCTTGGATTTAAATGAAATGGTTTTTGTGCCTTTATCTATGGTAATATTTAATTTTGATGACAACTTTATTATACTTGAGTAATTTTGGTACATTCTGATTTAAATTTTTATTAGGAGTTCTTAACCATTACCATATGTATATTACCTGGTTATACCAATTATATCCCCAAGTGTACTTAATGTAGTGAACCATGTTTATAGATTCTGTGATAACATACCTGAAGTTATCCCAGTTTTGTCATTGTATAATGGTCTTTTGATATTTTAGTAATATCTTTTTGAAGCGTTAATTTAAGGGGTCTGGATGAAACTGTAATAGTCTTACTAGGAGAACTTACCAGGAATACCAGAGCATCTTAACTGAGTCTCACCAAGCTCTGCAGGCTCTCTTCATCTTTCCAGTGGTGGTGTGAAGACCATCATGCTTGCCAGTCAAAACACTTGTCCCAGATAAATGCAATTCTTCACCTAATCTTGCTTCCCATGAGCCTCATTATCACTTTCTGTCATGACTGCTAGTCTTCTGTAGGTCTTTAATGTTATCTGGAAGTCCTACTGGAATTCCCTAATCATTGATTTTACCTGTCTCCTGGTTATCTATTTCATACCTGCTCCTATACTCCTAGATCTTCTAGAGAAAATCTAGAATCTTCAACCAAACATTCATCTCAAATAATTTTGATTGGGTAATAAATGGAATGATAGTTACATGAAAGTCTCAATATTCCCAGAATTTCCTGCTCACCAATGCTCTCAAATAATGTATAGTTTACTCATTCTCATATTAAGATAATGAATAAGGGGACATACTAAGTCATCATTTAAGGAAAATTCATAACATATAAACAGTAAAAAATTAGTCTCTTTTTCATTTCAATCCCTTTAAACAAGCAGAGCAATCTTCAAAATTTGAACGAGTATTATTTGAATTGATTGAATTAAATTAAGTTATTTAAATTATTAAATAAAATCAAATTATTTAAATTCAACAAACATATAGTGCTTTGTGTGAACTACAAAATATAGTGCTTTGAGTGAACAGACATTGTTATAACCACTTTACATATTGTATTTGGTCCAATCCAATGGAGTAAGTTCAGAAATCAGAAACCATTAATGTCCACATTGCAGAAGTGACAAATGGGAGTCACAGACAAAATATATTTGTCTGATGTCACATAGTTACTAAGAGGTGTTGGCAGGATTTGAACACAGGCAGCGTAGCTATTATTCCTTCTCTGAGGGGACTAATGAAGTGGAGGGTATCGTGTAAGAGGAGAGAAATGTTCAAGGAAATTCTCTCATCATAGAAATCGGGAGTTGAGAAAAGGGTTACCCCACTTTTTAATTCCCATAAATATATGAAGTTTAACAAAATGGGAGTTTGGCCTTTGTCTCTCAAATTAAGTGATCAGCAGTGTGTTTGGACAGTCTCCCATTTTTCAAGATCTCACTCACACACACTAAGCATTTATGTTTTGAACATTCACATGGGATCAAATGTGGATAATATAAAGTTTGTCTCCAAAGATCTAAAATAGATCAAAATAATGTATGAATTAAACCCAATCCGACCCACTCAGACCCCAAAGCCTGAGTCACTTTCTATTCTCTTTCTTACCCAATAGTATTATGTCCAGCCATATAACATAATTTATTACAGACTGCAGAGAGATTAAATGCCATTAAGTGATTCCATGATGCCAACATCCAGATGCTTACATTTGAATACACCCTCCCTGAGAAATTTGACGAAAGAAATTTCACTCTCTATATGTAATCTTACTCAAAAAATCAAGTTATTCTTACTTTTTTAATCAAAATTTGAAGAAAAAGAAGCACATCCTCTCCACCGTCTTTAACTCAGTCTGAACTAGAAGGGTTTTTCATCCTTGAGTAAATCTTGTTCCTATCAGCAACTACAGCATACGATGCTTCTGGCTGAAATAAGTCAATAAGAAGTTGTACTGGGTCAATTGCAATCTGTAGGGCCTCAATTTTAAACAATTCAAAAATTAATGAGACTATGCAGCCATCAAAAGAAATGAAATCTTGCCATTTTCAATGACATGTATGGAACTAGAGGGTATCATGCTCAGTGAAATAAGTCAATCAGAGAAAGACATCTATCATATGATCTCCCTGATATGAGGAAGTGGAGATGCAAAATGGGGGGTTGGGGGGTAGGAAAAGAATAAAAGAAATAAGATGGGATCAGGAAGGAGACAAACCATAAGTGACTCTTAATCTCACAAAACAAACTATGTGGGGGGGACAAGATGGCGGGGAACTAGGAGGAGGCGCTGGTTCAACCTGTCCCCTAAAGTGAGCTGATTACCTACTAAGGAACTCCAATCACCCATGAAATCAGCCTGAGATCAGAATTCTACACATCAGGATGCTACGGGGGCAGAAAACGACAGTGGGACGTCAGGATCTCTACTGGGGCAGAGGACTCCAGTGGGCAGGTAAAGCGGAATGGGAACACCAGACTGGTATCTGAAGATAAACAAAAGGGGGAGGGAGACACCAGAGGTGACCCTTTGGGAAGTAATTCCCCAATATGAGAGTGCTCTGCGTCTGGGGACCAGCATTAACTTGAAGTCTGATAGAAAGCATTCAAAAAGAGCAAAGGATCGCAGGGGGAAATTTGGGGAATTGGAATGGTTAGGGACAGGGGCTTAAGTCCCCCACGGAGGAAAGACAGCCCTGGCGCTGAGCCAGAGAGAGTGCAGCGGAGAAACCAGGTCTTGGTCCATGAGCCTCGAGGAGACCTCCTAAGGGCACTTGGCATGCGGCAGAGGCTGGGACACACGCGGGGCAGAAACAGCCTTTTTGCAGTCCCCACACATGTCCTGCACCATGCTAGCAGAGCCTGAAATGCCCTACACCCACTCCCCTGAGAGAGGCGTGTGGAAGCGCCAGCTGGGCACTCTCACACCCAGAAAGTCTGAGAGCCCCCAGCCCGGGCCAGCGGGAAAATCTCAGTGTGTGATTGCTGCTTGGGACCTCTCTGGCGGTCTTAAGCTGCCCACAGCTGCCACTGTTGGGGTTTTGAGTACAAGCAGGATGCACAGGTGTCCCAGAGATTGAACCTGGGAACCTGCTCTGCAGCATCCAGAGGGGAATGGACTGGGTCTTCTCTCTGGGAGGGAGGTCTGGGTGCAGTGTGCTTTCCGCTAAACCTCCAAGAACCATTGGGAGCTGCCAAGGGGAGAGAAAACAAATGAGCTGACATAAAAGCCACCAGAGAACAAAAGCCTGAAGGCCCAGATTCCTCAGAGCCCACACCCTGGAGGGGTAGGGAGGACTTAACTCAGGAAACACTGCCTGAAAACCCATGCGGCAGGCCCCTCCACCAGAAAGCCAACCTGCCAAGAAGACAACATTCAGTACTACTTCATAGATACAACGTTTAATTTTTAATTCGTTCCCACTATTCTGGTTCATTTTTAAATTTTTTTAAATCTTTTTTTAATATACAGATTTTTTAGCCTATTTACCATCACAGTGAGATGTCCAGTACATCAAATTCCATAATAACCTTTTAACCTGAACTTTTTGATACATATACCCATATTTTTATTTTACTTTTCTATTTTTTACTTTTTTTAAAAAAATTCACTTTAGTTAAGTTTAGACAATTCTTTCCTTTAATTTAATTTGCTAATATTCATATAGAGTTAAATTTCAAGGTAGTCCCCTTTCCCCAATCAATGCTACCCCTATAGGTAAACCAATTTTTAATCCCCAGTTACCTTAGGAAAGTTGCGTCCTTTAAAAAAGATATCAAGATACATCCAGGAAGAATGAAAATAAACTTCCTCATCCACACTGAGATTTTACAACCACTCTCCGATCTTTTTCTACATCCAGCATTTTTATATATTTGTGTTTGTCCTGGTATATATAAATCTTACACTTAAGGTTCTTTTTGGTAAGGATCTTTTTTGTATGTTTGTTTGTCTGTTTGTTTCTTTGTTTTGCTTCTACATATATATGTACATATTTTTTTTTCTTCCCTTGTCATAAACTTTTATCAGTCTCTTTTGTTTGTCTGTATTTGTTTGTATACTTCACAAACCTTACCTTGGGGCCCATTTGGGCTGAGCCTTCTCTTTTATCCTTCTTTCTTTTTCCTGTCTCTCACTCTCTCTCTTTTACTGATTTCTCTTTTTCTTTTTTTCTTTTATTTGGGTGGGGACTCTTGATTGCTCAGAAGCATTCCAGGGTGCACCTTCACTGCACCAAGGTAGATACATCCAGCTACAACCATTCAGCGATCTCTCACCAAAATGATAAGGAGGAGGAATGCCCAGCAGAAGAAAAATTAAGAGGATGGGCCCTCTGCAACAGAGCTAATAGCTACTGACATAGACATTATGTCGGAAAGGGAATTCAGGCTAACAATTATCCAAGCAAAGCTAGGTTGGAGAAAGCCATGGGCGACCAAAGGGAATTGATTAGGGCAGAACTGAAAGCCACCAGGGATGATGTTCACAAGGCTCTCAATGAGGTCCAATCTAATCTAAATTCTCTAAAAGCTAGGGTAACTGAGACAGAAGATAGAATTAGTGATCTGAAGGACAAACAGACAAAGAGAAAGGATCAGGAGGAAGCCTGGAACAAACAGCTTAGAAGCCACAAAAACAGAATCGGGGAAATAAATGATGCCATGAAACCTTCCAATGTTAGAATTATTGGAATACCTGAAGGGGAGGAGAAAGAAAGAAGTCTAGAAGATATTGTCAAACACGTTCTTCATGAAATTTATGCAAATATCGCAAATGAAAACAGCGTTCATGTACTGGAGGCAGAACGGTCCCCCCCCACAAGATTTTAGATTCTCGAAACACCTCGAGACACCTGATAGCAAGAATGAGGAATCATAATTCTAGAAAAATTCTCTTGAAGGCAGCTAGGACAAAGATGTTCCTTATGTACAGAGGAAAGCCCATCAGAATAAGGTGAGACCGGTCCACAGCAACCTGGCAAGCCAGAAAAGGCTGGCATGATATGTTCAGGGCACTAAATGAGAAGAACATGCAGCCAAGAATACTTTATCCAGCAAGACTGACATTCAAAAGGGATGGAGAGATAAAGAGTTTTCAAGACCAGGAAGGCTTAAAAGAGTTTGCAAACACCAGGCTGACATTGCAGGAAATATTAAGGGGAGTTCTATAAAAGAGGAAAACCCCCAAAATTATCATTTTACAGAAATATAGAGAAAATCTACACAAAGAAAGTCTTCAAAGGTAACACGATGTCAATAAAAACGTACCTATCAATAATCAGTCTCAATGTGGCCTAAATGCACCCATAGAACGACACAGGGTTGCAGATTGGATAAAACGACAGTACCCATCCATATCTTGTCTACAGGAGACCAATTTCGAACCTAAGGATACACCCAGATTGAAAATGAAGGGATGGAGAAATATCTTTCATGCCAACGGGCCTCAAAAGAAGGTCGGGGTAGCGATTCTCATATCAGATAAATTAGATTTTAAACTAAAGACTCTAGTCAGCGATACAGATGGACACTACATCATTCTTAAAGGGACTATCCACCAAGATGATCTAACAATTGTAAATATCTATTCCCCCAATAGGGGAGCCGCCGATTACATAAAAAAACTATTAATCAAGATAAGGAGTCATATTGATATGAATACATTGATAGTAGGAGATCTTAACACGCCTCTCTCAGTAATAGACAAATCATCCAGAAAATCAATAAAGAAATAAAAGCATTGAATGACACATTGGACCAGATGGACCTCATAGATGTATACAGAACATTCCACCCTAACACAACAGAATACTCATTCTTCTCAAGTACATATGGAACCTTTTCCAGAATAGACCACATACTGGGTTATAAATCAGGACTCAACAGATACCAAAAGATTGAGATTATTCCCTGCATATTCTCAGATCACAATGCTTTGAAACTGGAGCTCGACCACAAGGAATAGTTTGGAAGGAATTCAAACACCTGGAAGCTAAAGACCACCTTGCTTAAGAATGCTTGGGTCAACCAGGAGATCAAAGTAGAACTTAAACAATTCATGGAAACCAATGAGAATGAAGACACATCGGTCCAAAACCTATGGGATACAGCAAAGGCGGTCCTAAGGGGGAAATACATAGCCATCAAAGCCTCCCTCAAAGAAATTGAAAAATCCAGAATACAATATATTTAGTGCCCTGAGGGTCTTGAAAGACCCTCAACTCTATGTTCAAATAATCTTCGACAAAGCAGGAAAAAATATACAGTGGAAAAAAGACAGTCTCTTCAATAAATGGTGCTCGGAAAATTGGACAGCTATATGTAGAAGAATGAAACTTGACCATTCTCTTACACCGTACAGAAAGATAAACACGAAATGGATAAAAGACCTCAATGTGAGACAGGAATCCATCAGAATCCTAGAGGAGAACAT
Source organism: Mellivora capensis (assembly GCA_004024625.1). Classification (NCBI taxonomy): domain Eukaryota; kingdom Metazoa; phylum Chordata; class Mammalia; order Carnivora; family Mustelidae; genus Mellivora; species Mellivora capensis. The sequence goes on along the minus strand of PISX010029980.1, from coordinate 856 downwards.
AGGCATACCTGTCTCTACACCTTAAATAACTGGATAATTAACAACAAATTAAACCAACTCCAAGCACAAGAAGGGAAATAATCAAGGTTAGAGCAGAGATGAATGAGGTAGAAACTAGAGATACAGTAGAACGTATCAATGAAACTAGAAACTGGTGTTTGAAAGAATCCATAAGATCGATAAACCATTGGCCACACTAATCCAAAAGAAAAGATAGAAAGCTCAAATTAATAAAATTCTGAATGAAAAGGAAGAGATCACAACTAACACCAAGGAAGTAGAAACAATAATCAGAAGCTATTATCAACAGTTATATGCCAATAAGTTAAGCAACCTAGATGAAATGGATGCATTCCTGGAAAAACATAAACTCCCAAAATTGAACCAGGAAGAAATTGACAAGCTGAACAGACCAATATCTAGTAACGAGATAGAAGCAGTGATAAAAAACCTCCCAAAAAACAAGAGCCCAGGACCTGACGGATTCCCTGGGGAATTCTACCAAACTTTCAAAGAAGAAATAGCACCTATTCTCCTGAAGCTGTTTCAAAAAATTGAAGCTGAAGGAAAACTTCCAGACTCTTTTTACGAAGCCAGCATTACCCTGCTCCCCAAACCAGGCAAAGACCACACCAAAAAGGAGAATTTCAGACCAAGATCACTGATGAATATGGATGCTAAGATTCTCAACAAGATCCTAGCAAACAGGATCCAACAGCACATTGAAAAGATCATCCACCATGACCAGGTGGGATTCATCCCTGGCTTACAAGGGTGGTTCAACATTCGCAAGTCAATCAATGTGATAGAACAAATCAATAAGAGAAGAGAGAAGAACCACATGGTCCTCTCAATT
>PISX010029979.1:0-11396 GCA_004024625.1 Mellivora capensis | reverse complement strand
GCACAAAGCTACAGAACAGAAAAGAAAATCCAGAAATGGACCCCAAATTATATGGCCCAGTAGTCTTTAAGAAAGCAGGAAAGAATATCCAATGGAAAAAAAGACAGTCTTCAACAAATGGCACTGAGAAAACTGGACAGCAACTTTCAGAAGAATGAAAAACTGAACCACTTTCTTTCCATACACAAAAATAAATTCGAAATGGATTAAAGACCTAAATGTGAGAGCGGAAACCATCAAAATCCTAGAGAACTCAGGCAGCAAACTTTTGATCTCGACTATAGAAACTTCTTACTAGACACGCCTCTGGAGGCAAAGAAAACAAAAGAAAAAGTGAGTAAACTACTGGTGCTTCTTCAAGGTACAAAACTTCTGCACACTGAAGAAAACAATCAACAAAACTAAAAGCCAACCTATGGAAGAGGAGAAGATATTTGCAAATGATATACTTAATAAAGGGTTTGTATCCAAAATATATAAAGAAATCATAAAACTCAATACCCAAAAAACAAGCAATACAGTTAAGAAATGGACAGAAGACATGAATAGAAATATTTCCAAAGAAAACATCCAGATGGCTAACAGACATATGAAAAGATGTTCAACATCACTCATCATGAGGGAAATACAAATCAAAACTGATATACCACCTCACACCAGTCAGAATGGCTAAAATTAACAATACAGGAAACAACAGATATTGGAAAGGATGCAGAGAAAGGGGAATGAATACTCTCCAACTGCTGGTGAGAATGAAAACTGATACAGACACTCTGAAAAACAATATAGAGATTCCTGAAAAAGTTAAAATTAGAGCTACCATACACACTAGCAATTGTACTACTAGGTACAATGAAGATCTTGTATGTTGGTAAATGGGTGAATCCAAATCAACCAGACAGAAAAATCAATAAGGAAACAAAAGATTTAAACAACACTATAGAGCAATATATGGAACACGCCACGAAACAAAAACGAATACATAGTCTTTAAAAGTGTACATGGAACATTTCCCAGGATAGACCACAAATGTGTGATCACAAAACACAACAAATTTAAGAAGACTGAACTTTTATTAAATGTTTTTTACCATTAAAATGGAATGAAGGTAGCAATCAACAGAAGAAAAATGAAAATCAACAAATATGAGGAAATTAAACCATATATACTAACTATATACTGTTAACCAACGGTTCAAAGAAGAAATCGGAAGGGAAATTAGAGCATATCTTGAGAGAAATAAAACAAAAGCGCAACATATGAAAGGTAAAGAAATGCAACAAAATCAGGACTAAAAAAATTGTAGCTATAAGTGCTAATATTAAAAAAGAAGAAAGGACTCAAATCATCCACCTAACTATATCCCAAAGAACTGTAAAGAGAATAACTGCCACCAAGGTTAATAAAAGTATGGAAATAAAAAAATACTGGAGCAGAGGGGTGCCTAGGTGGCTCAGTGGGTTAAAGCCTCTGCCTTCGGCTCAGGTCATGATCCCAGGGTTCTGGGATCGAGCCCCCCATTGGGCTCTCTGCTCAGCGGGGAGCCTGTTTCCTCCGATCTCTCTCTCTGCCTGCCTGTCTACTTGTGATCTCTGTCAAATAAATAAATAAAAATCTTTAAAAAAAATACTGAGCAGAGATTTAAAAACTGAGAAGAGTAAAGCAATAGAAAAAAGAAATTAAGTTGGATTCTAAAAAAACATTAACAAAACTGAAAAACCCTTAGGTAGACTGGTAGGAAAAAATGATTCAAGTAATATCAGGAATGAACAAGAGTACATTACAACTGATGGCATAAAAATAAAAAGGATTACAAGAGAATATTATTTAAAACAATATGCCAACAAATCCAATAACCTACAAGAAACGGATAAATTCTTACAAACATACAAATCAACCAAGACTGAATGTAAAAAAAAAAATAAAAAATATTAACAAACCTGTAACTAAGTGGACGGAATAAGTAAAAATCTCTCTCAAAGAAAAGAAAAGAAAAGAAAAACCCAGGATGAAATGGCTTCATGGGAGCATTCTACCAAGTATTTTAAAAGTTTATCAATCCTCCTTAAACTCTTCCAAAATGCCGAAGAGAAGAAAACATTTTGAAATTCATACCCTGTAAACAAAAGCAGACAAAGACATTAAAAAAGAGGAAATTTTAGAAGAATATCCCCTAAGAAATACGGATACAAATATGTTCCAAAACATATCAAGAAATCTAATTCAATAGCACATTAACATGAGTATACACCATGACCAAGTACTCACTCTTGACATATAAGGATAGTTCAACATCTAAAAATTAAACAATGTAATATTCACCACATTAATGGAATAAAGGATAAAAACCACATTATCAGAGTACCTGGGTGGCTCAGTGGTTTAAGCCTCTGCCTTCGGCTCAGGTCATGGTCTCAGGGTCCTGGGATCAAGCTCCACATTGGGCTCTCTGCTCAGCAGAGAGCCTGCTTCTCCCTCTCTCTCTACCTGCCTCTCAGCCTACTAGTGCTCTCTCTCTGTGTCAAATAAATAAATAAAAATCTTTTTAAAAAAAACCCACATTATCATATTATTTGAGAAAGAAAAAGCATGTGATAATATTCAACAACCTTTCAGGATGAAAACACTGGAAAGTCTGGGAAAAGAGGGAAACGACCTCAACATAATAAAGTTCATAAAGTAAAAACAAACAAACAAACAAAAAAAAAAAAACAGAGCTAACATCATACATAACAGGGAAAACCTGAATTGTTTTTAAGATCCAGAGCATTTCTAGTCAATAGGGTAGTGGACATCCTAGCTACAGTAATTAGAGCAAAATAAGGGGTGGGGGAGAAAAGAGGGAAGGACATCCAAAATGGGTAAGAAGTAAAATTATCTCTATTCACCTATGAAATAATGTTATGTAAGAAAACCCTACAGATTCCTGAAAAAAAATATTAACACTAAAAAAGAATTCAGCTAAGTTACACAATGCAAAATCAGATGTGTCTCTATAAACTAAATTAGAAATAAACTTAACCAAGAGGTCAAACGACTTCTACTCTGAAAATTATAAAATATTACCAAAAAAAGACACAAATAAATGATAAGATACCCTATAATCATTGATGGGAAGACTTAATACTTTTAAAACACTCACATATTACCCATAGCAATTTATACAATCAAAAAATGTGATCCCAATCAAAATCTCAATGTCATTTTTTTTTTTGCAGAAATAGAAAAGAAGTGCAAAAATTGATATGGAAACTCAAGAGTCCCTGAAAAGCCACAACAATCTTGAGAAGAAAAAGTTGCAGTACTCACAACAATGGAATCAAAACACATCACAGTGCAACAGTAATCAAAACAGCGGGGAATGGCATAACAACAAACATATAGATCAAAAGAAGGGAATAGATAGTCCAGAAATATTATCTTACCCATACGTTAAAATGGCCTTCTATGAGTGCAAAGACCACACGAAGAGAGAGTGTAGTCTCTTTAACAAATAATAACGGTAAACTGGATATTCACATACAAAAAACTAAAGCTGGACTCTTACATAATACCATACACAAAAATCAACTCAAAATAAAATACCTAAATATAAATTATCCAGTATCTTCTCTTTAATCTGTAAGACTTCAAGAAGAAAACAGGAGGAAAACATTGTGACTTTGGATCTGGCGAAGTTTTCTTGGATGTGACATCAAAAGCACAGAAAAGGGAGGAGTCAAGGTGGCAGAGAAGTAGCGGCTGAGACTACATCAGGTAGCAGGAGATCAGCTAGATAGCTTATGAAACCACTGCAAACACCTACAAATCCAACGGGAGATCGAAGAGAAGAAAAGCAATTCTAGAAACAGAAAACTGACCACTTTCTGAAAGGTAGGACCAGCGGAGAAGTGAATCCAAAGCGATGGGAAGACAGACCACGGGGGGAGGGGCCGGCTCCAGGCAAGCTGCAGAGCAACGGAGCACTAAATCAGGACTTTTTAAAATGTCTCCTCCACTGAGGTACATCGCTCCAGAGGCTAAACCGGGGTGAGGCCCATGTGGGGTCAGCGTGGCCCCAGGTTCCGTGGCGTCACAGAAGGATTGGGGGTGTCTGAGTGTCACAGAGCTCGCAGATATTAGAGCGGAGAAGCTGGCTAGAGAGACAGAGCCACGGAGTGAACTCTCAGGTCGGGGTTACCTTGAACCGGTTGCAGGCTGGGTGAGCTCGGAGCGCAGCCGGAAGCCAGGGAGAAGGGAGTGACTGAGCGCTTTTCTCTGAGGGCGAACTGAGGAGTGGGGCCCCGAGCTCTCGGCCACTCCCAGCTGGAGACTGGGAGGCCGCCATTTTCATTCTCACCTCCAAAACTCTATGGAAAGCATTCAGGGAACAAAAGCTCCCAAAAGCGAACCCGAGCGGATTATTTAGGCCAGCCCCTGCTAAGGGCGGTACAATTCCGCCTCGGGAAAAGACACTTGAGAGTCACTACAACAGGCTCGTTCCCCAGAAGATCAATAAGAAATCCAGCCAAGACTAAGTTCACTTACCAAGGAGAGCAGCAGAATTCCAGAGGAGAAGAAAGCAAAGCATGGAACTCATAGCTTTCTCCCCATGATTCTTTAGTCTTGCAGTTAATTTTTTTTATTTAATTTTTTTCTTCTGCTAATTTTTTTAACTTTTACCCTTTTCTTAATATTTTTTAACTAGTTCATCTTAACAATACCTTTCATTAAAAAATGATAATCTTTTTTGAACCTTCATTATTATAGTCATATTTTATCCTTCACTGTATTTTTTACTTTTTGTATGCACATAGGATTTTTTATTCTAAAAAATTTGGGGTACAACTTCTTCTAATAGATCAAAATATACCCTAAATCTAGCTCCGGGCTTATTCTAATCTCCAGCCCGAGCAAATTCTCTCCACTTTCTTTTTCTTTATTCTCCCAACCAATTTACTTTATCAACTCCTTTTTTAGAAATTAAAAAAAAAATTTTTCATCGTTATAGGCATATTCCATCCCTTCACTGTGTTTACCCTTATATACGTTTTTCATTCTTTAAAATTTTGGGAGGTAGTTTCTTCTATGAGACCAAAATACTCCCAAAACTAAGTGGGTGACCCTGTTTTAGTCACCAATCATATATATATATATATATATATATATATATTTCTTTCTTTCTTATATTTTTCTTTATTTGTTTTCTTTTTTAAATTTTTTTTTCTCTGAACTCCTTTTTATCCCCTTACCCCCCCCCCATGATTTGGGGTCTCTTCTGATTTAGTTAAAGCGCATTTTCCTGGGGTCTTTGCCACCCTTTTAGTATTTTATTTGCTCCATCATATACTCTTACCTAGACAAAATGACAAGGCGGGAAAAACTCATCCCAAAAAAAAGAACAAGAGGCAGTACCGAAGGCTAGGGACCTAATCAATACAGACATTGGTAATATGTCAGATCTAGAGTTCAGAATGACAATTCTCAAGGTTCTAGCCGGGCTCGAAAAAGGCATGGAAGATATTGGAGAAACCCTCTCTGGAGATATAAAAGCCCTTTCTAGAGAAATAAAACAACTAAAATCTAACCAAGTTGAAAGAAAAAAAGCTATTAATGAGGTGCAATAAAAAATGGAAGCTCTTACTGCTAGGATAAATGAGGCAGAAGAAAGAATTAGTCATATAGAAGACCAAATGACAGAGAATAAAGAAGCCAAACAAAAGAGGGACAAACAGCTACTGGACCACGAGGGGAGAATTCGAGAGATAAGTGACACCATAAGACAAAACAACAGTAGAATAACTGGGATTCCAGAAGAAGAAGAGAGAAGGGAGCAGAAGGTATATTGGAGAGACTTACTGTAGAGATTTTCCCTAATATGGCGAAGGGAACAAACATCAAAATCCAGGAGGTGCAGACAACCCCCCTCAAAATCAACAAAAATAGGTCCACACCCCGTCACCTAATAGTAAAATTTACAAGTCTTAGCGACAAAGAAAATCCTGAAAGCAGCCCGGGAAAAAAGTCTGTAACATACAATGGTAAAAATATTAGATTGGCGGCAGACTTATCCACAGAGACCTGGCAGGCCAGAAAGAACTGGCATGATATATTCAGAGCACTAAATGAGAAAAACATTCAGCGAAGAATACTACACCCAGCTAGGCTATCATTGAAAATAGAAGGAGAGATAAAAAGCTTCCAGGACAAACAAAAACTGAAAGAATTTGCAAACACCAAACCAGCTCTAAAGGAAATATTGAAAGGGGTCCTCTAAGCAAAGAGAGACCCTAAAAGTAGTAGGTCAGAAAGTAACAGAGACAATATACAACAACAGTCACCTTACAGGCAATACAATGGCACGAAATTCATATCTCTCAATAGTTACCCTGAATGTAAATGGGGTAAATGCCCCAATCAAAAGACACAGGGTATCAGAATGGATAAAAAAACAAAACCCATTAATATGTTGCCTACAAGAAACTCATTTTAAACCGGAAGACACCTCCAGATTTAAAGTGAGAGGCTGGAAAACCATGCTAATGGACATCAGAAGAAACCTGGGGTGGCAATCCTTTTTTCAGGTCAATTAGATTTTAAGTCAAAGACTATAATAAGAGATGAGGAAGGATACTATATCATACTCAAAGGGTCTGTCCAACAAGAAGATCTAACAATTTAAAATATCTATGCCCTTAATGTGGGAGCAGCCAACTAAATAAACCAATTAATAATAAAATAAAAAAAATCATCAATAATACAATAGTAGGGGACTTTAACACTCCCCTCACTGAAATGGACAGATTATCCAAGCAAAAGATCAACAAGGAAATAAAGGCCTTAAATGACACACTGGACCAGATGGACATCACAGATATATTCAGAACATTCCATCCCAAAGCAACAGAGTACACATTCTTCTCTAGTGCACATGGAACATTCTCCAGAATAGATCACATCCTGGGCCATAAATCAGGTCTCAACCAGTATCAAAAGACTGGGATCATTCCTTGCATATTTTCAGACTACAATTCTCTGAAGCTAGAGCTCAATCACAAGAGGAAATTTGGAAAGAACCCAAATACATGGAGCCTAAACAGCATCCTTCTGAAGAATGAATGGGTTAAACAGGAAATTAAAGAAGAATTTAAAAAATTCATGGAACAAATGATAATGAAAACACAATGGTTCAAAATCTGTGGGACACAGCAAAGGCAGTCCTGAGAGGAAAATATAAGGGGCATGTGCACCCGAATGTTCATAGCAGCAATGTCCACAATAGCCAAACTATGGAAAGAACCTAGATGTCCATCAACAGATGAATGGATAAAGAAGATGTGGTATATATACACAATGGAATACTATGCAGCCATCAAATGAAATGAAATCTTGCCATTTGCGATGACGTGGATGGAACTAGAGGGTATCATGCTTAGTGAAATAAATCAATCGGAGAAAGACAACTATCATATGATCTTCCTGATATTAGGAAGTGGAGAAGCAACATGGGGGCTTTTGGGGGTAGGAAAAGGAAAAATGAAAGAAGATGGTATCAGGAGGGAGACAAACCATAAGTGACTCTTAATCTCACAAAACAAATTGAGGGTTGCTGGGGGGAGGGAGGTCGGGAGAGGGGGGTGGGGTTATTGACATTGGAGAGGATATGTGCTATGGTGAGTGCTGTGAAGTGTGTAAACCTGGCGATTCACCGACCTGTACCCCTGGGGATAAAGATACATTATCTGTTTATAAAAAATTTTTTAAAAACTAAATTTAAAAAAGCACAGGCAAGAAAAGCAAAAATACACAAATGAGAGTACATCAAACTCTAAAACTTCTGCACATCAAAGAAAACAATCAACATAGAGAAAATGCAACCTACGGAATGGGAGAAAGTATCTGCAAACCATATAACTCATAAGGGGCTGGTATCTAAAATGTATATATGGAACGCATATAATTCAGTACCAAAATAACAAACACTGCAATTTCAAAACAGGCAGAATAACTAAATAGACATTTCTCCAGAGAATACATACAAATGGATAATAGGTGCATGAAAAGGTACTCAATATCATCAATCATAACAGAAATGCAAATCAAAATCACACTGAGATATCACCCCACATATAGTGGAATGGCTAAAATCAAGAATAGAAAAAATAAATGCTGGTGAGGATGTGGATAAAACTGAACTGTCTGCTGATAGAAATGTGAATTGGTACAGCCACTGTGGAACACAACATGGAGGTCTGTCAAAAAATTAACTATATATACCATTTGACCCAATAATTCTACTACTGGGCATTTACGCAGTGAAAATGAAAACATTAATCTGAAAAGATTAATACACTTCTATGTTAACAGCAGCTTTATTTATATTAGCCAAGATATAGAAACAACCTATGTGTCCATTAATAGATAACTGAATAAGGAAGATCTGGTATACACACACACACACACACACACACACACACACACCAGAATATTACACGGCCATAATAAAGGATGACATTGTGCAACATGAGACATCATGGATGGATCCAGAAGGTACTATGCTAAGTAAGTTAGACTGAGAAAGATAAATACCATATGATTTCACTCATAAGTGGGATCAAAAAAAAGAACAACAAATAAATAAGCAAACAAAACCAGAATCAGACCTATAAATACAGAGAATAAACTGATGGTTTCCAGAGGGGACGGAGGGGCGAGTATTGGGCAAAATGGGTAAAGAGAAGTAGGAGACACAGACTTCCAGTTATGTATTGCATAAATCATGAAAAGACACAGCATAAGGAATATACTCAATGATATTGTAATATCAATGTACTGTGACAAATGGTAACTATACTTGTGATGAACAGAGCATAATATATAAACTTGCTGATTTCTATGTTATACACCTAAAAAACTAATATAACACTGCCAATTATAAAGAAAGAAAAAGGAAGGAAGGAAGGAAGAAAAGGAAGCGAAAAGAAGGAGGGAGGGGAAGGAAAGAAGGTAGGTAGGTAGGAAGGAGGGAAGGAAAAAATAAAAAGTGTTTTGAGACGGGGCACCTGGAGGGCTCAGTCAGTTAAGCATCCAACTCTTGGTTCTGGCTGAGGTCATCATCTTATAGGTCAGGAGATGGAGCCCCTTATCCGGCTCTGTGTCCAGCAGGGAGTCTGCTTGAAGATTCTCTCCCTCTATCCCTCCCCCGACTCATGTGTGCAGTTGCCCCCCCAATACATAAATGAACCTTTAATAAAAAGTATCTTGAAACAAACAGGAAAACACAATATACCAAAATTTATGGGATGCAACAAAAGAAGTAGTTAGATGCAACTTCATAGTGTTTGCCTAACATTAAAAAAGAGAGAAGATCTCTACAACAGAGTGCATTTTTGTGCCCCCTACCCAAGTTCATGTTAAAACCTACTCCAAGGGCACCTGGGTGGTTCACTTGGTTAAGTGTCTGCCTTTGGCTCAGTTCATGATCCCAGCATCCTGGAATCGAGCTCCCTGCTCAAGGGGAAGCTGCTTCTCTCTCTCCCTCTGACTGCTATTCTGTTTGTGTTCTCTATCAAATGAATAAATAAAATCTTAAAAAAAAAACCCTAATCCACAATACAATATTTGCAGGTAGGGCCTTTAAAAGATGACTAGGTCATAAAAGTACAGCCTCATTAATGGGATTAGTTCCCATACTGAAGGAGATATGAGAGCAATCCTTAGGCTATTCCACCACATAAGGAAGAACACAGCCATCTATGAACCAAAAGGTGGGCCCATGAGACACTGAATCTCCTAACACCTTGATCTTGGACCTTCTAGGCTTCAGAACTGTGAAAAATAAATTCTGGTGTTTATAAGCCACCAATGTATGATATTTTATTAGAGCAGCCTGAACTGAGACTCAAACAACTTTACTTTACACCTCAAGGTAGATAAAGAAGAACAAACCAAACTTGAAGACAGTGGAAGAAAAGACATCATAAAGACTAGAACATAAATGAAACAAATAGAGTATTGTGAAGCAGTAGGAAAAAAAACCCCAACAAACTAAGAGTTAATTTTTTGAAAACAAAATAAAAAAAACCCTTAGCTAGAATAAGGGGGGAAAAAAGACTCAAATAAATAAGATAAGAAAAACAGCCTGGGTGGCTCAGTTGGTTGGGCGTCTATCTTCAGCTCGGGTTATGATCCCAGGGTCCTGGAATCAAGCCCTGAATCTGGCTCCTTGCTCGACGGGGAGCCTGCTTCTCCCTCACCCTCTGCCTGTCACTCTGCCTACTTGTACTCTCTCTCTCTCTCTCTCTCTCTCTATATATATATATATATATAAATCCGTTAAATAAATAAATAAATAAAATCTTTTTTAAAAAAGAGAAAAATAGACAATACTACATTTCCTTCACAAAAAGGAGCATAAGAGACTATTGTGAACTGTCAGAAAACAAAACCCTAGAAAAAACGGCTAAATTCCTAGAAACATACAAAACACCAATACCGAGTTAAAAAGAAATGACAAATGACAAATAAGAGATAGAACTTGATTACTGAATCAAAAACCTCCCACAAAGAAAAGCCCAAGACAAGATGGCTACAAGGATAAACTCTACCAAGCATGCAAAGAAGAATTCATACTAATCCTTAAACTCTTCCAAAAACTAGCTGAAGGAGTATTTCCAAACCTATTCTATGAGGCCAGCATCATACTGATATCAAAACCAAAGATACTACAAGAAAAGAAAACTACAGGGCAATATTCCTAGTGAATATAGATGTAAAATTCCTCAATAAAATACTAGTAAACCAAATTCAACAGCACATTAAAAAGATTATACACCTCGACCAAGTGGGATTTATCCCTGTGACACAAGGATGGTTCAGTATAAGTAAATCAATCAACGTGATACACCACATTAACCAAATGAAGGGAAAAGAATGATCATCTTAGTAGAAGCAGAAAAAAACATTTAACAAAGTTCAGCAACTACTCACAATTAAACTTCTCAACAAAATAATAAGAAACTTACCTCAACATAACAAAGACCATATATGAAAAGCTCACAGCTAACATCATACCCAATGGAGAAAAACTGAAAGCTTTCCCTTTAAGATCCAATACAAGGCAAGGATGCCCACTCTGGCCACTTCTTCTCAACACAGTACTGGAAGTCCTAGCCAGAGCAATTAAACAGAAAAAGAAATAATATTAGGCAACCAAATTAGAAAGGAAGAAATAAAATCATCTTTGTTTACAGATGACAGGATCAGATATGTAGAAAACCCTAAAAGGTCAACAAAAATACTGTTAGAAAAAAACAAACTGAGTAAAGTTGCAGGATGCAAAGTCAATACACAAAAATCAGTCACGCTTCCATAAATAAAAAACAAACTATCCAAGTAGTTAATTAATTAGTGTGGTC